>NW_010585441.1:358013-391558 GCF_000705375.1 Tinamus guttatus | reverse complement strand
GATTCTATGATTCTATGATTTACTTCACTCGGGATTATGCATTAGGTTAAAACTGTGAAACAAGGGATGAAAGATTTTTATAACCAGCCCGCCTGCGTGGCTTAATAGCTCTTTTGTTGCCCACATAGGGACTTCACAGGTACCCAAAAGGTATGAAAAAAGCAACTCATTAATCCTGTTCCCACCCATTTCTCCACACAGCCCCCGTGATTGGCTTCATCCACAAAAGCAAGAATCACCACAGTCAGCGCTGTATAAAGCTTTATTGCAAGATGTGTTTACATAATGCTGTAGAGGTGAACTTTTAACTGCTTAAATCAAGACATTTTGGACACAGGTCTGCGGCCAGTTTCCCATGTTGATCCTGCATGGCATAGGAAAATAAAAAAAACAAGTCATTGCATCTTTCCAGACAGTGAAGTGAGGAGATTGGGGGAAGAAGTGGCAGAGAAGGGGTGCATTAAAAAAGCAAATCCCCCTAGTTTACACCTAATGTGACAAAGCTTCTGAAGGATGAATTCAAATTGTAGGTGAACTTTCTGTGTAGTAAAATCTTAAACAGCAGTTCAAGTTCTTTATGAAATAAAACTGAGAAACAAAAATGAAGTTTCATGGACAATGAAATTTAACATAAAACAAGTTTACCTAAAATGAGAATACGACAAAAACAAAAACTCAGCTGAACAAAAGGACCTGTAGGTAATATCTCTGAACATGCATGGCTTGTTTTTTAAATTACAATTCACAGAATAACACTGCTGGAAAGCCTATTTTACACTATGCTACACACAATACGAAACCAAAAAAAAAAAAAACCCAAAACAAACAAACAAAAAAGCCAAGAGACCCATGAGTAGTGACATTTACACAATTTTACAATGTTTCTCCTCATCTAAGAAACACATATTTTTCTACTTTACATTTTTTTTACAATTCCCAGCTCACAAAAAAGAACACAATTTGCGCAAAGACACTCTTTAAAAAGAAGTGCACCCAATGCTACAAATAAACCTTTTCTCTCAAAGAAGCTTCTGTGTTAGTGATTAAACAAAATATATCTCTATCTGTCACTCAGTGTGAAATGAACTAAATAGAAATATTTTCTTTTATTTTCTTTTTGTGTAAACATAAAACATCTCTGAAACTCCTTGAATCCTGCTTGCCAAAAGCTTCTTGGTATTGTGTCTGAAATGCCAATTCAGCCAGTTACTGCTCCCTCCCCCTGCCCCCCAAAAAAACAACGCAGGCCTTATGTGGTGCTCAAATATTTGCGAATATCATTTCCAATAGCGTCCAATAATCAAACATGTTCTCATAGGAAAATGCTCCGGTTTATTTTTTTTTCAGAGCCTCTAAGTACCTTTCAGTCTTTCCTGAAGAGAAACATGAGCAAACATAGTCCTTAGATGCTGTTTCTGGTACGCAGATGCGGAAAGGTGGAGGCACCTGAGCAGCGCACAGAGTGAAGCGCTGTGCCCGCACGTACCTGCACAGCTCACCTGCAGCGCAACAGGAGGAGCTCCACATGCCTGTGAGTGCGAGAGATAGCATCTGTGTGAGCGTGCACACCCGCTGGTTAAAGGTGGGCAAGGGGCACCTCTGCACACAAGCTGTGAGTGTGAGGAATGTTAAACTGGTAACTGTGTTCTCCCCAGGTCATCCCATTAAGTTCAAAGCACTGTAAAAACAATAAAGCAGGACACACGTGCACATCGGAATGCAGACGAGTATCATGAGTCAAGCTGGCTCTAAAGATCTGGGATGAAGACTTTCGTTTTTGTTACACGACAGAGGGCCCCTAGTGAAATGGCAAAACTGCCATTTCCGTCTGCAGCACATGCTGCCCGCCCAGCTTGTGATGGGTGCTCATAGCACAGCATGGGGGAATTAAAGGCTCTGTCTTACCATGCATCAAGAACGTTTAGGGAGAGCTGTCCACTCAGCTCTGACTCTGAACTTTTGTTAAACTGTGGTATAAACTCTTAACCAGATACTCACACGTGCCTTTTTATAAAGGCAAAATCAAAGTCTTGTCCACATACATGCCTGATTGCCTTTTTTTTGTGCTGACAGAGTCACTTGGTACAGATTTACAATAAAGGAGGGTAAAAAAGATACATATTTTGAAAACTACTTTTGACAATGTTTCATATACTTATCAGAGCAATAAAGATCCTCATTACAACATCTTTTTTGTCGTTTTATGGTTACAAATAGGTATATCAAACAGAAGGGTCACATGTAGCATCCAGTGGGCTATAAAACATCTGTAATCCATTAGTTTTGTGGCGGGATTTACTAAAAGACGAAGAACCTCATTCTAGATTTGTTGCACACAGTGTTCCTTGGGAGTATTTCTTTCCCACAGCCCAGTAACTGCTACTGAGAATGAGGGAATACAAAGTATTTTTGTACCTCCTCCTTTCAAAAACTGAGGGAGAGGAAAGGAAATGAAGATAGCTTCCCTTTGGTGGACATTTCATATGCTCAAGTTAACCTCTACATCCAAATCAAGAAGCTTTTATGGTGGTAGATTGACAGGTAAGTTACTGGTAGCAGATGGGTGTCAAAATGAGCCCCAGCAGTGACTCTGAGACCTTGGAAAAACTCTGGGAAGCTGACTGGTACTGTGAAAAAGAGAGGTAGTCATTATGGCTGTATGTTTTTAAAAATAGCCTTAGTAGATCCCTAGAAGAGAAATGGGAACACATGTTATTACATCATGTTTCTACATGATGTAATGTGTTTACATCATGCTATCTCTGTCACAACAACAATCTTTATCTCTTGCCATTTTACAACAACTGTCCCACACACGTTTGATGAAGAAGGAGCAGGCAGCAACTCAGCCCTGAAGCTTATGATATGATTAGACAAACACATGTATGCAAATATAACCAACTCCTCCACTTCACTGGTCAGATGAAAGGGAACACAATGATTTCCACAGTCAGGATATTCTGGCAGACTCAGGAGGACATAATGTGCCTTAAATAATAGCATATTGGATTGCTGGCCCTTTTTATTATGAATTGAAAGGGAAATCTTTTCTGTAGCTGTTGCATTCCATACTGCTGTTTTGGAACATCTTGCTGCAGTACACATTGATGACGGTGGAATTAATCTTACTGTATAGTACTGCATAAGACCAAGTTATCCTTAAGGAAAATTAGTATCAATTTTCAGGAGTTGGAGCTTAGGCAAAAAAGGGAAACCAAAGGAAGGAAGGAAACCAAATATAATGGAACTATGGACAAGGAGAAATATGTATGAGGCATAATACACTTCCATGCAGAGAATCTGAATGGAAGCTCATTTTTTTTTCTGAAATTATTCTAACCCCCTTCTCTACATTTAGTTTTCTACAAAGTAAGGTGTATGTTTTAGAAAGTTTTATACAATTTTTTGCCCAATTCTTGGAAAATACATATACTCAAACTGTTAGTAGTTTACCAAATATGTTATTTACATACAATAAGCAGTGACATTGAGACACAGAGGATGTATCATATCAAAATGAAACACACTTGTTTCCCATTAGCAAGTGGTCACTAAGAGCAGGCCACTTTTCAAATCCAGCATATGTAAAAGAAAATACACTACTTTAAAAACATGTTATTTTTCCCTCCAGTCAAACATAGGATCTCTGCCAGTGATTTACGGATTTAGCACTTCTTTGTTGCATTTGGGCTTCTTTCATCACTTAACAGGTATAACAATTTCAACATAACCACTACATTCAGGATGTCTGCCTCTTGTTTCAGACATCAAAGACTTCCACAAACCCCCATTATCTTCATCTCTTTAAGCATCCATAATGAATGCTTAAAAAAATCCAGTGGTGTGCAGCACATAAAGATTCACTTTAAAATTCAGATGCTAGTAGGTCTTGCTTACTTTATAGTGAGATTAATTATATGCTACTTCTTTCGCTTTTCTGACCAGCTTCCTGTTTTCATAGCTTTCAAATACGCAATACTTTTCATTAATTACACAGTTACTGCCTCCCATCTGCTTATAAAATTAACATTTTTAGCAAACTGAAGGGGAAAACACATCAACTCAATGCCAGCTTTGCAGAGCTTGTATTCATTATAGTGACTTTTCACCTCAGATTTGACATGTGAAGATCCAAGGCAACAGTATATAAAGAATGAAATATTACAATCTACAGGGGAGAGAGCATAGATAAAATTTTCTACTATGTATCTCACTGCAGTGTTGTCAGCTACCTGGTTTTCTAAACAGTCGAGGGCTGTGTTCAGTGCAATGTGATGGATGACTAAGGTTTCAAAGGTTTATTCTGTTTGGTGTTGCTATTCTGAAGAATCTTAAAAAATTACCCTCTCTATAAGGGAAGCAGAGGAACTTGGATAATTTGTGAATACACCTGCCCTAGCTTGGGTGCCAGAAGCAGCCTAGCTATGGCATTAGGATCTCAGGATAGACTATTTACCTCTATCTTGCAAGTTTGTTTGGCATCCAATATTGAACCCTATGCTACCATAACTAAACTGCTGCACGTTGCCTGTTAGCCAGCAGGGAGGAAGCCTCAGCTATGACTGCTACGCAGGCATACCTTTAATCTTAGAGGCTAAGGCAATGGAAAGAGTCTATCTTGAGTACATCTTGTGTGTTCTTCAGAATCATTGGTCACATACAGGCTTTGGTTTAGAAAGTTCCGTTTCATGTTACTGTTAATTTGCAGTTCTCTTCAAATGCTTCAGCATTGGCTAGGATGACCATGTGCAATTCATCAACATGAATAACCCCCACTTAAAGGCAAATGAGTTGAGCAAAGGTTCTTCAAAAATATGCTAAGGATAGTTATAAAAAACAGTGAAATAAGGGCAAACATATTGGAGTGTTCACTGTGGCACCCCCTCCACTTACATCAAGCATAATCACAAAAAAAGATTAAAGAACATCAAAACATAGCAGGCTTTTAGCTGGGCCATTTCATATTCAGATCAATTTTTTTTTCAATTTAAGTTGAAATAAAATCACCACCACATTATCCTGCAGCAGAGAAAAGCAGCATGAAGGGCACAGGCAAGTGAACAAAACTTCCTGATCTTAGCATCTGAATGTATGTCTAGTGTGTAAATTGTTGGCATAGACTTCTGTGAAACTGCACAAATGCACAGTATACCCAGAGCTCAACAAGAGGGAGGTATTCTGTGTCCTCTCTCTGTGAATGTTGTTTTACGCACAGCATGAATGTGTATTAATACACATGAATTCAGTATGCTAGATTTTCCACTTGTATTGCAGGCTATCTGCCACTCCACAGGGTGAACCTCACTCACTAATACGGGATTCCTATGGAGACATTTTTTCCTTCTATTCATGTGAAATTGTAAGGCCTCTGCATGAAAATCACCACCCCTACTACTTGCAGTGGAGAGTGATTTCACGCTATGACTATATGTGCACAGATGCACACATAAATATCCACACGTTCATTCTGTACATATATCAAGGTACACATACATTTGTACATTCTTTGGTGGCAAAATAAAAAAAAAAAAAAAAGGAGAGTACTGCAAGGATTGTGCACTTAATGAATCTGCTTCTCAAAGATTGCGTGCAGCTATAACAGGAGTTATTTTGCCTCTTTAAGGACTATTTCTTGCATTGACAAAATGCCATACTTTTACAATGACTAAAACAGGGCACAAGGAAAGCCAAGATAAGAAACACAGCTCACACTATGAAAGATAACTCAGAGAGAGCTGCTTGTACCCATGTCAACACATCATGAGAGAAGTAGCCATAAGCTTTCATCTACGAGAACTCAGCGCTTCTTTTGTTACTGTTGGATGCAGTGTTGAGCTGTGACATACCCTTCTGCCCTGCTTGTGGGTTTTCTCTTTTTGTTTCTTATTCAAATTGAATTAACAGAAAGGATAGGATGTTGGGAGCAGCAGATGAGGCTGGCAGGACAACGCCGCACTGAAGGGCTATCAGCCTGCGTGATAAAGGTAACGACTCTTCTCGTTGCCATCTTCAGGACATCAAACCTGCATCTCAGAGGTGCTGATCAGGCCCAGTGCTTTGGCTTCTTCTGGTGTTAGGCCGCTTTTTAGTGTCCTTCTTACTGTACAGTCATAAAATCCAAAGGCAGGCAAAAAAAGAACAAACAAAGAAAAACCAAACAATTAGCAGTAATGATTACACAAGGCTTTCAGCTGAAAAATGAACTCTAACATGCAAGGTGAACCCACCCAAAAGTTGCTATGTACTCAAGGTCTCAAATTCAGAAATATTGAGTAAAACTGTAGGCCAAACATAAAAACACTTGTCATGTGATATTTAGTCAACAAAAACTTCTAAGGAAAACACCACAGCATTTTAAGAAAATGTTCTCTCTGTCAGAAGGCTCTCAGTCTGTACAAAGAATCATCTATTGTGTTACTTTGTATAGTTTCAGAAAGAACTTTTAAAAGGCCTATTGGAGTTGTAGCAGACTCTGTTAGATTTTTCCCTGTTAAATCTTTCGAGGCCTTTCTACAAGGCATAAAATACAAGAAAGATTAAAATATAAATAACAATCCTGTTCTCAACTCAAATCCTTGAAAATAATGTCCTCATACTCGGTCTCTTTTTTCTTTTTTCTGTAATTCCCATGTTCTAGCCCACATCTGCATCATCTTAGTCATTACTAGTCTGCAGCATTTTAGTTGAATTTTAGCTGAATGGTAAAATCTAAGCTATGAAGCTATCTGAAGCCCAGTTCTGACACAAAACTTTCACAATTTTTGTTTGCCTTCTTTTTTCATACACAAGTGACTATGTGACTACATACACTAAGCATTGTTTTCCTACATTTTCTGTCACCCTACTTTTCAGATGAATGCAATGTAGTCCAAGGTGCAACTGTAAAAAAACACCAAGTGTCTGCATCACTCCTCATTATTGATATTCCTCAAATCGGCATATACAAGTTTATGATGCATGCAAAGTGTAAACCATGTCTTTATCTAATACAGAATATATTTTGAGCCCCAAAAGAATGAAGAAATCAAGAGCAAACCCCAGAAAAACTGCTTACAAAAAGACGCTGAAGAGTTATTTTCATTGCTCTCATGTAGGTTAATTAAGACCTCAGCTTACTAAGAGATTTACTCTGTGCAACTGAAACTGGGTGGTTACATTAAAACATCTAGCAGCAGTGAGAGGAGTGCATGGACTGTTATGAAAAATAAGGGGATAGAGGAAAAAATACGGGGGAGTTGAACTTTCTGCACCATGCAGGTTGGGTGAATGTCATCTATGTTTAGCAGCCAAACCACTTTCACGACTTACTGAGGATAACTGTGTGAGTTGGGAGTGCCACACGTGCAATTATTCTTCCCCCATCAAACACTTACTTGAAGGTGTTTCTTCAAGGTGGACTCCATCCTCCCATAGTATGTGCATAACTATTAAACACCACTAGGAATTTTCTTGGCAACCTTTTATGATATGCAGCTTTCCTCAATTTTTCACAGAATCGTGATCAGTAACATCTGTCCAGTCTAACACCGCTTAACTTACTTAAATAAACTGCACAACATAAAATGCAACTGATATAGCTAAGGTTAAGAAAGACTAAAAAGTGCTGATGGACAGGGAAATATTTCAGTGCATGCTTTAGTCTCTCCTCCATGGCATAAAACACACAATACAGTGTTTTGAATCAGCCATTATGCTCAGTGCACTTTTAGACTCCTCAAATTTGATGTTCAAATACCCATACTAAAAAACAATCACTTCCAGTCATGAGTTATGAAATATCTTGGGGTTTTATTGACTCAAGGAATCACACACTGGTTGCTTCTATATCAAAATGAACTACATCAGGGATGAAAGAAGAAATCCTAGAAAGATGCAGCAGGAACATTCCTGTCTTATCTGAAGCAAAGGTTTCCCTGAACACATCACTTTCTGAGCTGCCTGGGCTCCTGAACACAAGTTTATTTCTGTACCCTCTGCAACACACAGCCAAGGAAGATAACGTAGCTGGCTTGGCTTTGCTAACAGGGATGTTAACAGGAAAGCAATACATGTTGCTTTTCAGAACTAATCAGAGACCAGCCAAAAGTGTCTGCCATTACGGTGAAAAGGGACCTTGCTCCCTAAGAGATGATGCTCTTAGGAATGAAGATGAATTATCTGCAACAGATATATTGTTGCAGCAAGGAAACTGTCAGTCATAAGAAAAAAAAAAACACAAATAGAGGAGACTGAACTTTCATAGGATGACTTTCTAAATATGGAACTTGCTCACACCACAGGTAAAACTGAACTAGAAAACTGAACATAGAACAAATTTCTGCAGTGCAAACGGTTCTACATTCATGATTGCTCTCAGGCACACATACCAACTTCACTCAGAGCATAACAACTGTTGTAAAACAAAACAATCTTCTTGTCATATGGTAAGATATGAGGAATGGGTGAACAAACAACTGTATCCCTATTTGTAAATATTTAATAGGAATTGAGGTACTCTGCTAATAGCAATCATGCACTGTATAAAATGGAACAAACAAAAAATTGTCTTATTTATGCCAAAGCAAATCACAGAATGGTTGAGTTTTGAAGGGACTTCTGGAATCCAAACCTCCTGCTCAAACATCAACAGTGCATTGCTCAGGACCATGACCAGATGACTGCCAACGATGGAGATTCCTCAGCCTCTCTTCACAACCTGACAGTACTCAGGTTGCTCATGGTAAATTTTTTTTTCTTGTGTTCAGATAGAACTGCCTGGCCTGTTCCGGTTACCTTTGGTGCAGCCACTGGACACCACTGAGAAGAGTCTGGCCCCATCCTCTTTATACTCTCCCTTCAGATATTTAATTGTTAGGATATATGCAGTTGTAATTAAACAAAATGGTCTCTTTTCCAACCTCTCAGAGTGATCGTTTTACTATCTCAAGTATCCCAGACTCTTCTGTTATCTCAGGTTTCTCCTAAAATGTGAAGAAAGACATCTCAGTGACTTGAGCTTTGAAGCTCAGCTGTTAGAAGGAAGCAGCTCCACACAATATAAGACTTAGGCATTTGCAATGTGACTGTCAAAGAGAATAGTTAATAAACAGCAAAGATGTAAAGAAACTTTTCAGTGACAGAAAGGTTCCGATAAACACAGTCAGCTGCTGACTTGTATAGACTAAGCCTGTGGGGCCAAATACTGCAGTTCTCTATTTTGAACATCAAAGCTGCCTACCATCAACAGACAACCTGAGCTATCACAGCTGACAGGATTATGGTCCAGACTGGAATGAGTGAATTCTTGCCCTACAGTGCAAAACGCTAAGCTGATACAGATGAATCCACTTGTAGTGTGCACTATTTTGTATTTAGCAAAGCGGCCTGCAAGCGGCCCGATGAAGAGTATCTTTATATCAAAATAAGATTTAATACATGCAGATTACTAACATCTGAAGACACAGCTGAAAGAAGCAACTTTTTCAGTAGGGGAAGTTCCTGCCCTGCTATATTCTCTGCAATGGCTTTTGTGTGATAAGGCCAGGAAAAAATATGAGTCACTCTATAGGAAGGGGAGTATTCCAGGAGATGGGTGAATCTTGTCTTGACATGGTGTTAAACACATGTCCTCAGACTTTTTCCTGATGACTATTTCATCATAATGCATTGGTTAGGGTTCTTTTATCTTAAAAGAAGTTATGCATTATTTCAACCATCAAAATTGAATGCAAAGAGACATTTTCCTTCAATGTTTTATTGGCCTTGAAAAATTAAGTTTCTCAAACTTAGATCTTTACTCGCCTCTCTCCACTGAATTCTGTCATGTCTCTAACTAGACTAGACATAATATCTTGGCTTGTAAAACTCTTGGCCTTCTGTAGATCACATTAAACTGAGCTGTGGAATGTATTTTAGAGGCAGTGACAATAAAAATAAGGTTTTTGAATGACCTTTTAGGTTCTTTAAGCAATTTTTAAAACATTTGCTAAAGAAACATAACATAAAGAGAAATAACTTGTCACAAGCAAGGCCTGCTGAGATCCCATAACCAAGAAACCACATGTTGTTTTTAGGCGGTCAAAGGGTATGATGTTCTTTGCTAATCAGGAAATCTAGAATTTTATCTGATATCCTTGAAGAACGCAGCATGCTTATGATTAACTCAATGAATTTGATCATGTCTGTTGGGTCAAAAAGTATACTTTGCAGAACTGCGGATGTTTTAAAGACGAGGAATTCCCCAAAGCATAGCTTGAACAAAGAAAATAATTAATTTAACTAGGGATTGGTAGGTATTTAAAGGGGAAACAGCATCCCCAATTTCCCCTCCCCCAACTTTTTGCTGTGAACGAGTCACTTGAAATGTAGATTATTTTCTGAACAAGCATGGCATTTTTTTTTGCTTGAGAAATCACAGAATTTCATGTCATTCATATTGCAAAAAGATGCAGAATCCACAAAACTTTCCTTAGGACACAGCTGACTAAGCAGCTGTCAGCTGTAAATTACAGCAAGGACAGAATAAAAATCAATTGGATTATAAGATGCAACACTAGTCAGCTCCATCACCCCAGCTGCTTCCCTTCCACACCCCAGCTCACAACACACCCAGTCTATTTTCCAATATTTACTCTTAATATATTGTCTTGGATTGTACACAATGAGTCCAGCAACGGCAATTTGCAAGGTAAAAGCTTATTCCAGATAACCCTTAATTACCCCTTCTACCCTTCTTTTACATTTGTGTATTTTACATCACTATCTGCTATCTTGCACTAAGTAATACTTAACTCTTAAGCAAGCATGGATTGTTGTTTAGTATTAGTCAAATTTAGTAAATTGTCAAAGAAGTGGCATGCACAGAGTTTTTCCTAAGGGGATTTGTGGGTGAATTTTATTAGGCACCATTCTGAAGAAGCACAGTCAACTGAAAAGTGTTCTTTGTCTGCATCGCCATACAGGAAACTCTAGAAAACAAGGCAGTATTGCCCTGCAGCTTTGTTTCCAGTCCCAACAGCATCTCATGGCCAGCACAGTCTCTCCCAACAACAACTGTATTGTTCAAATGTCTCCTGGTGTAACACATGCCCTTCTGTGACATAAAGAAGCAGCTAGCTGTGGAAAAGGACAAAGTGGCTTTTTGTAAGAAAAATCAACTTGTTTTTCATCTTCAGGTCAGTTATGTTTTAGGGAACGTGAAATATATTGCTCTAAAGAACCTGGGTTGCATGAAGACGATACTGTTTTTAAAGTAATATTTAACCTGCAGTTGAATCTGTTGAAGATAAAAGTTTCCAGATATGTCTTTGTAGTTTTAAGCATTTTATATATTGCCACTTAGGGAGTGTCAACAGTAAAGCACAGAAGAAGGAATTCTTTCCTTCCCTGAAAACCATCGATGACAAATTTTCTTTATTTTCAGATCTTCTGTAAAGAATTTCTACTAAATACAATCCTCCTGACATCCTTTTCATTACTTCTCCCACTTAACTTCATCAATCAGAAGTGATTGGGATCAGTCATGGGATACAGAAAGTAAGCAAACTCACCCAAGTGTTGGATGCATAGCCTTTAAATTCCATTTGAAATTTCAAAGTGACCTAAAGTCTATTTTAAAGTAATGTATTATTAGGTACTAGGCTAAACACTACAAAGGAATCACGTTTACATGTCTATCAGATTTAAAACAACTATGATCAAAACAGAATCTTGTGAGTATGCTAATCAGATGGAGTTATTCTACCTGGGGAGAGACACGTATATTTAGATTTTTGGTAAGATTTGTTTGAAAAAGTAGGGTTCCCTTTCATGCCATACAGCTAGACAAAATAAAATTCAGAGAAGCTTTGTGTGAACTTGTTTTTCATCTCCTAACAGATACCTGACACACTTGACACTTGTATGAAAACACAGTCAAGAGTCCTGCCCTTGCTGATCCTTATGTTAAACAAATTCATAGCAGCAGAGGGCTCTCTCTGGCAACTGTGGTTTTGCTGCTCTTCTGGAAAGCTGCTTTGTTACTGCACTTTTTTTTTTGTACGCAGCATGCAAAGCAACCTTGTGCTTCCTAATCTTTTCTGGTTCTCAAATGAAGGACTCGTAACAACAGTGTGATCTAGTCAGACAGTAACTCACAGCTTCTGATTTCTTACTCAGATGCTGGAAAAAAAAATCTTTGAGAAAGGAAGAACCATGTAAATAAGGAGCATACTGCTGATCTGGGTTAAACTTGAAAGCCATTTTAATATGGAAGGAAACCAAACCAAATACATATTCCACCAAATTAAGGGTAACAGTGTGCAACCCAAATATGTGCTACGTTTTAATACTCAAAGTGCTATATATCCCAATTTTGGGAATGAATTCTGTGCCAAGAATTCAAAGTCTCGAAATACAGCTTTAAAATACGTCAAATAAGAAAGAAACAGAGGGTAACGTGAATGATTTCACAGAGTGAATGGCAAAGTGGCAATAATTAAGCCATGTATTTGTATCTCTTGGAAATTAGCTTTTTATACAGAACTACTGTTAAAAAGGTAACAAAAGTGTAAACCACAACAAAAGTATTTCTGTAGAAAATGTCAATACCAGACTTCTGTGAACATGAATAGCTTTATTTCCTACGTACCTTTGTATCTCTTACTTCTCACCATCTGCTAATCTCTTGCCAATCTGCCCTCACCTGGTTCTTTCTGGTAATAAGGAAAACGTCATTTGGCCAAGAAATGGTCAGGGAAATTCTACCACTTGAAAACATATGTGGGCCTAACTGATTCTTCCACTGGAGAAGAATCTCCATTTGGGAGCAACATTCAACTGAAGGAGACATCGCAGAAGGACGTGGCGATGGTCCAGTTATGTTGTGGGATCCTACTGGGATGTATTATTAGATAACTAAAAGCATTTTTTTAAATGGCTATAGAGTTCATAGTACTACCAGGATGAGTAGCTCTGAACAGTGGCCACCTCTGCTCCATGGAGCAGTACGTCTGTGGCAGCATTTACTCATATTCAGTGACAGCCACTCTAAGGTCGCTGAGGACAACTCACTACAGCAGGCGCTTTCTCCTTGTGCCTGCGTGATATCTCCTGTGTTTATAATATTACATATGTAGGCACGCAAACGTTTTTGAATTGTGTTGTGTTCAATATCTCTCTGCCTTCTCTCTGTAAGCTGAAATAAACGGAGACAAAAGATACAAGATTTCATAGAAATCATGTATTTAATTTTGCCTTCCCCAATCAATGCAATGACATCTCACGCTGCTTTAAAAACAAACAAACAAAAAAGAGCTGCTGAATTTTGAACAAGTACTAGATTCCACAGTACTGCTAAGTACTGGTGATGGAATCCAGTACAAAGTTAAGGAATGTACTGCAGACTGTAAGGGTGCAAAGTGGGTTACTTTTATTGCTCATTTTCTTTATACAAATAAAGATGTTTCAAACAAAGTCTGAGGCTATGAGCCTAAAAACAAATAATTGCATCAAAATAAAGTTCATTAGAGAAAGGTCACATAATTCCTTCAAAACAGTCTGGAAAACAAATTTAAATTTCTTTACATGCAACTTTTTACTAGCCTTTTAAACTAGACTTTCAAACATGATCTGGCTTTGAAGCAGACATAATGCAGAATTGCACAGAATGATGGTTATTTCCTTGTATGGTGCTAAGATCAGAAGAACATTCTTGAACAAAATTTGAGATCCTGAAAGTTATTTAACTTGCCCTTTGGGAAAAGGCATACTCATGGAGACTACCATGCAAATACACAGGTAGCGTATTTTTGATCAGTTAAAAAATAGAATGTCTGTCTACATTTTAATTTGTAAAGATCAGAGATATTTAAAAAAAATCTATGAATTTAAATCAACTGGACACTGCAAAGCAGAAAGAAACTGAACATTCATACATACCTACATATTTGGGAATAGCAATAATATTAGCAATTGCAATTACATACAGTCAACTATAATTGATCATTAAAAAAACAAACCCCAAACCCCATAAACAACTACTCAGCCTCACACTTAAAAATAAAATCTAAAAATAAATTGAAAATCGAGAAGAGACCTGCAGGCAGGTATGAAATACTGGGCTACATAGGCCTCAGCCTGATCAGTTATCTCAGTTTCTACTACTTGCTCTGATAGTTGCACTTACTAATGATTAATTTTTTATTATTAGTTTTATTATGTATGCACATATCCATATTTACTTATTGTACATCAGGAATTTATTTCATAGGGAAGTTTATTTCTGTCAATTTTGCCATGATCATACCATCCTGTGGATGAAACAATGCCTTCAATGCCTTAAAAGGCATTCAAAAGACACTAGCTATCCTGGCATTAATTGAACATAACCTTCCAGCTGCCAGCTTTTATCTGCTTAATCTCATGATTTATTTTTCACTCAATAATTAGATTTTAATTAACTCGATATTGACCATCTGAAGACTCAGTACTTTGCAGGAGGATAAACAGTGTTTGAAACTGTATACCATCTGTGATACATTTTTTTTTTAATCTCAAAGATTTTGTGCAAAATGTGCATCACTATTTTGCCCCCTCCTCTGACTCCTGATAGAATCCAGTTACTTAAAACATAAATGATTGGTTTCAGATTTTAAGTAAAGTTGCTTGCCTTTAAAGCATTTCATGTAGCCTTTTCTCTTGTGTAAGGTTTTTACTTTTTTAATATATAGTTTCCATTAACACCAGCTTTTAGTCAGGCTATAAATACCAGGAGAACGGTCTCCCTCCTAGTGTTTTGGCACTTCCGTATCTTTTCATAGCCAGAAAAAGTAGGGAGACATGAAAATGAAAAATAATAATAATAAAAAAAAAAAGAAGGGAAGGGAATGGAAGGGAACTGCAGCACCCTATGAATTCCAAACAAAAATCCCATATCTATCTCTGGAGTCAATCATAGATCCAGTGTTTTGTCTACAAATACATTTCTGAAGTAGCACTGCATGTGATTCTAAGACTTTTCTCCAGGCCTGGTCTTCTAGCAGAGTTCTCTTCCGCATTTTGGCACCTTTTGACAGTGTGCTAACTCCTATTTCACTTCTGCCCAAGGTGGAGTTTAGTATGGAATATCTGACCTGAGATGTTCTGTAGCTGAGTTTAGTCCATTAGCCCTTACTCATCTAGGATTCAGATACTCTTGTTTCAATTTCTATCATCTCCTCTGCGGTCCACTTGCAGGTGTTTTACAGGTTACTTGATTTGTGTTTAAGATTAATTTCTGTAAAATTAGGACATTAAGAATTTCTTCCTCCCCACAAGACATTACACAAATAAATGAATCCTTATGAGATGTTTCCATATCTCAGAGAGGTCAGTCATGGGGTATTAAGCTGCCAAAACCTAATAAAAGAACAGAGCCTTATGATCCTCCCCTGACTCTTTTTTTAAACATCGAAAATATTTTGTATTAAATCTGCTCATTCAAATATTGGATTAAATTCCCAGTCAATTATTTTCTGCTCCAAACCTATTTCTCTAACTGAAATCTACAGCAGATTTTAAGAGTGCACACACATATAAATGTTCTGAGATACAACACGGAGGAAAACAGCCTCCTTGTTATGCTGTTTCCTCTTTCAGTGGCCTTGGCAGCATCCAACACAATGATCTCCTGAACACATGCTACTCGCCATCGAGTATAAGAGTCACACCTGGATCCTACATTGTGTTATACCCTTCAGACACATAAAGAGTCAGCTCAAGGTTCAGGGGGAAACACTACTACATAGGCAAATAATCTTCCAAGTCCTATTTCCTTCGTGCAGTTATTTGTTGGCAAGAACATGCTGAGATTCCCCACTTGCTGACGGCTACCTGACTTCTAGGGAGCCAAGAAACAGTTTCAAATATGAAGGCTGCTAATACCAACAAATTATAACCAAGGAGGAAGAGACCAGAAAGTTTGAGTTTAAACCTCCTTCCTTTAAGGTAACTGCTAGTAAGATGGTCTGATTTTGCTATCCTGTGTCTTTAATCAATATCTGAGTAAGATAATGAATCCTGAGAACTTTCTCTAGGAACTTATTTTCTGAGCTACTCCATGGTCAGCCACATTGGTCTGAGATCAGCTCTGTTTGGCCTCAATATTTGCAAATATTGCTCTGCCTGTGCTAGAATTAGTACGAGTAACATACATACAATGATGATACATGATTATTAAGCAGGAGTTTGAATTCTGTGACCCTCAGTCATGGCAGTAGTGTCACACTCCTGACACAGACCCATTCGTTTCAATGGGACCAACACAGAGATGGCAAGTGCACAATAATGAACTCCTGAGAATGGTTTTATGTTAGGAGATGAATGTTTTAAACAAACAGCTGCAGCAAGAAGGAAAACAGCATTAATTTCCCATTTGTTTACCACTGAGGATTTTTTTTTTAATTAAAATGTCCTTAAGTAAAGCTTTTAATCCTATAGATGCTACTGTTAGTTTTTTTTTGTTCTGTTGTCCCAAAGCAGCTATGGCTCTTTTCTTTTTTCCTCTCTCAGATAAAAACAATTGCCACATATTGGTCGACTGTGGTGTGAAAACCTTATTTACTAACACGATTTTCTAACCAGTCCCTCCCTCCTTTTTTATTTTTTATTTTTTAATAATTTCTTCTGTTACCTTACTTCTTGCCTTCATAGCAAACTCTGGTTATAGGTACATATACGTATATATGTACACGACATTTACTTTATTATTTTCTTTTAATTCAGTCCTCTTTGTGTTAAATAAACTCCTTTCTTGACTCTTGTTTTCTTAAATCTCAGTGGTGTATCATACAAATATTTCCATTTTTATTCCCTCAAATCCAGTGGTGCATAGTCTGTAAAAATGTTCCACAAGCTGCTAAAATTAGCTTGAGCAATTGTATTCATTGGAATGTGGACTATCAAATACAGGGATTCTTAAAACTTCCTTATTCCAATTTTCCTTTGCACTCATTGTTTGTTATGGCAACGTTTGTGAAGGTCATCCTAACCTTACGGAAGAACCAGACAATCCTAATTATATATTTTTTATTTCTTTGCTAAATTGAATAGCTCCCCATAGTGTTATAGCAACCTTTCTGACAAAATTGTGCCCTCGATCTTCAAGAATGGAAAGAGCATATTTTCAAATCCAATTTGCATTTTATGCTTTTAAAATAAGCTGAACTGATATCTCTAGAGGCTGGAGTCCATTGTTTACATATATAATAAAGACCTCAGAGAAAGAACAGCACAAGCTCACCATGGCAATTTGCCTTGGAGCTGTCTCTGAAAGATCCCCTCGAGGGGTGACAGAGCACTTCAGTTTCTGTGTCTCCTTCAATCATGCGGCTTTTTCATGAGTTTCTAATGAAGCAGTACAATTGTAATGTTGTTTTCTCACAAGTAACAGCAGCCTCGTGTG
Organism: Tinamus guttatus; assembly: GCF_000705375.1. The sequence goes on along the minus strand of NW_010585441.1, from coordinate 374,160 downwards.
CCTGGTAGGCACACTGATTTCTGCAAATGTAACTTTGTCTTCAAAACTCTTCAGTGTATGAAGGCCTAGCACGAAATAAAATTCTCTCACTGCAGATCATCACAGGAGCTCAGACTTCATGTGCTTACTGTGTACATTGACTTGCTGTAGCTCTGTAGCTTTCAGTTCCTCCTGAACAAATTCCTTCCTACTAGTTCCCAGTCACCTTCAGTTTTATCTGGACTTTTTAGTGAGCCTTCATGTTTTCAATGCTATACCAAAAACTGCAGCTGCAGTTTCCATCTGTCTTTCACTGGACTCCTCACTGCCTTATTATTCCTCACTACTTATGGTTTTGATGATTGCTTTGAGACCTCAGACTCTTCCATATCATTAATATCTAACTAAGCTTGCTGCATACCAGCTACCGTTACGCTGCTCAACAACTACAAAAGGTAAAGTGATTCAAGTGAACTTGTCAAAATATCTCATTCTCCCATTAAAATTTTCTTGAATGTTACTGAATCTTTTCCTGATTCTCTTTGCCTCCTAATTTTAGATGTCTTGAGCATCACTTGCTTTTACTTCAATATTTTCGTCTTTCTCTGTCAAATCCCTCTGCCATGAGATCCTTGCGCCTGAATCACAGGAAATACTTACAGTGCAAACAAATATATATATTCTGGGTTTCCGATTCAGCTAAAAACACAGAACTCAGTGCTGGTTCATTAAAAGCTTTGCTAAAGATTAAGTCAGCTTTATAATTTTCAGTTCTGTATTAAAAACAGTAAGACATATGTAACACAACACACAGTGAAAGCTTTCTTTAAATAGAGTTTTACTTCAATGTTCATAAATACTATGAATATCAAAGCCATAGCAAAACCCAAAAGATGTGTATGGAAACCTAAAGATTGAACCAGGTGAATCTAACACAGCAAACATTAGGGTCTCTTTGCTTAACAGATAATAAATATCACAGAGTCCACCAAACTAAACCAGTCAAGTGTGCTAATATCCAATTTCTATGATATTTATACAATACCCGTGCTGTATTTCTATCAGGAAGATATTTCTCCTCATTTAATTTATGATTATACACTTACAGGAGCTGTTCTCTGTCTTTTCCTGGAACATGTACAGGTGCCATATTATCAGCCCAGTTGAGTGTATTTTAAAGTTAAAATACCTCAGTTATTCATCATCCAGGTATATCAATTATCACAGTGAAGCAGTTTAGTTACTTTCATTTAACACATCTTTTTGGCACGTTAGCTGAAAGGGATGCTAAACTACTGAACTTTATGTTTGTTTTGAAGATGCCTTTTAATCCACTTTAGAGTCTCACTCAGATTTTGAAGAACAAATAAGCAAAAGAACTGGATTCTACCATGATTCATTACAATGGAAATCAGTCTCAGACCAAACATTTACTGAATCCCTAATCCTCATTAAATGTTTTCACTAAACTTGTATGAAAGCCAACTTCACAGAGAAATATATAGTATTTTTATTAACATCATTGTTGTCTTTTGCTACAGCAAGTGCTTGCTTGGGAAAAAGGTGCCTAGTAAAGAAGAGAAATAAAGCTTTTCAGCGTGTGTGCATGAGGACAGTGTTGCTAACATGTATAGTTCAGCATGGGGTAAACCACAGAAATAGGCAAACACATAGGAGCTTTGTTTGCTATGAACAAGCCAACTAGGGCAGTCAGCACCTATGTGGAGCACCACAACTGTGTGGGGAAGTGGGTAGCAGCAGAAGGTGATATTGCAAAGACATTCGGCATAGTACATGGAAAGTGAGATGGACAATCCAGTGTCAGCTCATTTTCTTTACTGAAAGCCTGGCTCATCTAACAGCATGTCCACTTTGCTTTGAATTCTCAGCACATGCAGAAGTTTCTTTCTTAGCATGTTGGGGAAAGTGAATATGCTTTCAGCACACACTAGTTCATAGCAGCCCATTACTGTTTATATCAAATGCTTTTGATCACCAGCTAGAACAATTCCACAAAAGAAGGTCTGTATGATTTTTCACTCACTGTTGTTGTCTCCTCTTTGTCCTAACTTCTCAGAAATGCTAAAAAGATGGATGAAAGTTGGTCAAAAAGCCACATACAGTGAATGACATTAAATATCATAATCTTACATTCTTCAGGTACTTATCCTTGCTGCAGTAATTGTGATAGTCCCCACACATCAGGAAAAAAGCTAGAAAGAACATCACCTCTTAAACAGTGTGCTTACTAAAATGCAAAATCAAATTGCACATACTCAGGTGCCTGAGTTCAGTCCTGTAGTTCTAGTAAACTATTGGAAGACTGTCTTATAAATGGGCTGCCTTTCCTTCCTAGGGGAAGTTAACCTAGTTTATCACTACTTTGCAGCCTATAGCACCAGAGTAAGTAAATATTTTGTCCTCGGGGCTGCAGAAAGAGGGTGTACAGCACAACAGAGAAAGATTGTAAAAGGTGAAAATCTCTCAAGTTACTGTTTGTTTTATGAATAAATTCAGCTACTGATATAACTATACTTTTTAGGCAAGTTCATACTACCCTATGGAAATTAAGCAGTCTCCATTTGGGAGACCTGGTCTGACTTTTCCAGTTCCAAATACATCCCATTATCAGAGAAGCTCTAAAGCACAATAACACATTTTTCTTCTCTTACTGCTAGGGATAGGTGAAGTTTTCTAGAATAGAGTGAACCACTGCAGAAAACAACATTTAACAACATTTATAATAAAAAGCATATATACCAATGATAAATACATACTCAAGCTACTGTGTATTAGCAATGCATGCCCCCATTCTAAGGACCAAGTTCATACACCAATATACATAAATATATGCACATATTTATTCTGAGAAGTTAAAAAGCCATATACTCACATGACTTCCTGTTTGCTCGTGATCGCTTCCTCTCTCTAGGCACTGCTCGCTGGCTTGGCACTTGGGTGGCAGACTTTACAATGCGATCCATGATCTCATCCGCTGCGTCATCCGTTGCATTTGGTGAATCATCGTTTCCAGCATTCCATGAATCAATACGACCTGGAAAAGGCAAACAAACGAATTTGAGGGAAAACAGAAAGCTCTTGCGTCACTTTGGTTTTGCAATTGGCTTTTTGTAGAATTAATAATAGGCAATTCAGTCATTTCTGAAATGACTGAAATTGGTCAAAGTGGAAGACTGCCTAATGCAAAACATTTTAAAATAATACCTCTGTATCAGCAGAGACTGGAGAGTTCATATACAATTATAGCTTTCTACTCTCCTCAGCCTCAGGGTCCTAGCAGTGACCATACAATTGGCAACACTCTGCTAGAATCTGCCTAGGAGCCAGGAATAGATGGAGTAATGCATGACCATTTTACCTTGTGCACTTATTACACAGGGACTAGAAGACATGTCAGAGAAATTGATGCAAAACTGGCCCTTCATATCAAAAACAGAGCAATGATCTACCTCCAAGCCTCTCTATCACAGGCTTGCAAAGAGGACAAGACAAGAGGAAAGAAATGGTTTGACATGTCTTGTTGCCCCTTTCACAATGAAGAATTTACTGTCTCATCACAAAGTTGTATCTGTCCTGGCACAACTGCATGTACTTTGTTACACGCTGAAAAGCAAGAGTTGTTGGCAAGCTGAAAAGCTATATAAGTAGTTTTGGTTAAAACCACAAACAAACAAGTGAGCCGTATCTCCAAGCCCAAGGCTCTGCCACTCCTTATTCGAGAGAGCTCTCTGCCAGATGCATCTTTCTATTCCTCCACTGAGGACTACTGGTCAGCACGTTCTTCGTTTCTGAACTAGTTGAAGGCACTGTAGAGAAAGCACTGACAGTAAGCTTTGCAAAAGAGTGGGTATAGTAAAATTGCAAACAGCTAAAAGAATCCCTGCCGAGACCACTCTGCATCACTTCCCTGATGTCAGTAAACAATAACTTTGATTAGCAGCCCATTCCCTTGCTTTTTTCCTGGCTCTCATCACAAGCGGTTCTGCTATGATAATGCTCCAAACAAGCTTCTGTCTGGCGCACTTGCTTTCTGCCTCTGCTGTTCTTCAGGGAACCACAGAGTGACACTATCAGAACACTTCACCATTACATCAGCTTCTCAGTCTGTTGCAGAGCAGCTTGAACTATTTCATCTGTGCACTTCAGCTACTTGGCTTGCTTCCTAAGCTCCTTGGCTTGCTACTTGGCTGTGAAACCTCTAAACTGGGCAGGGTCAGGGTTTAAAACTTTCTAAATGGCACACAGAAATATCCCTATGACTAGTAGATGCTCTGGAGGCTTTATCAGTGGTGTTCAAAGGAATAAGGAAAACGTAAGATATCCAGATGTGAAAGAAATGAAATGCCAGAACAGAAATGGTGCATGACCTTTACTCAAAAAAACATCTTCCAGGTATCATTTGTGAAACCACATATGTGGTATGAGGGGAAGGCAAAAGAAGGAAAATAGGCAGGTTAGCCGAGTGTCTGTACAACGATTTAGCAAAAAAGAAGTGGTTTACTGGCTGCTCTTACAAAGAGGTATATCAATGAATCATGTCCTGAACAAGAAATGGAGATACCTCACTGCCAAGGATGTTTGTACCAGCGAACATTTTGTCAGAATATCAGGTGTTGGAAACAGCAGCTCAAGTTAGGTTTACAATTAATCTGTGTCAGTTTACAGAAATGACCAAGGCTGACACTTAGAAACTGCAGCTGCAGGTCTCAGAGGAAGAGGTGTCAGGACAGCAGAAATGCATGCTCCTTGGCTGCACTGATCCAGCAGCACAGCAGTTTAGCAGGGGAGTGGTTCAAAGATTCACCATCATTTTCCTGTCCCTTCCATTCCCTAACCATTCCTGAAAGGCTGCAAGGCCCCTTTACTTCATTTCCAGTAGCTACTTTCTACTTGCTCCTGCTGACAATAAGAAGAAAACCACACTGTGTAGACTCTGTTTTGATTTTATATCAAAAAGGAAGAACAAAAATTGGGGATTTAGAGGACAGCCAAGTTCACAGGCAGGCAGTGTGGATTTCTGCAAGCTTTTATTCTTTATGCCCCCTCACTCTGACTTGGCTGCAGTCAACATGTCCAACTTCAGACAAAGGCTTCGATGCCTCAAATCACCAATTCCAGGATGGAAATATCACTGTTTTTTTCGCCTTCTCTTTGACTCCCTGCATTTCTCGTGGTATGCAAGGCTTTGGGCTGCCCCGTGGCTACTGGGTCCTAACAGAGGTGCCCACGGTAGAAACCCAGTGCTCACCTCGGCTGGCTCTGCTCCGCGTGTGAACGCCCAGCACAGCCATGCTCTCCCTGCCGATGGAGGAGGTCTTCAGCACTGCCTTCATGTGCTCGTGCTCAGCCGCGTCCTCGGCGTACTGCAGGCCCTGGGGCTGGCTCTGGGACAGCGGTGAGTTGCTGGAGAACTTGCCACTCTGTAGGAGGAAAATCGAGTTGCCGTGACTTGGCTCAGGTGGGTTTTAGCTCTACAGAGCACAAAAGGCAATGAGAACAGGCCAGCATTCAGACCAGGAACTGCATGGAAAAACGCAAGGTCCTTGTCCTCAAAGACTGATGTAGAGCACATATGCTTTCCAAAGAGCAAAAAAAAACCCACTGTCTCCTCTCTGGCACTATGCACCCTTGAGCAGAAATAAAGCAGAAACAAGGTGGTATCGAGGAGCAAACTTAATGAGAGGAAAAAACAGATACTTTAGCTGGGGCTTTATGAGAATTTTGACCTTGTATCCAATATCATAAAGAGCATAAGGTATAAAGCAAAGACTTGCTTGGAAACCTTCAACCCAGGCTGAGCCTAGTCTGGGCTCAGATACTACACTGAAACAGCATACTCAGATACCACACTGAAATGGAGACTTCGCACAAATAAGATTTTCTTTTTTCCTGTATCATCACCTTGCAGTAACTAGGCAAAGCTGTCAAAGTGGTCTATGAAACTACCTTTTCCTCCCTTACCTTTCTGCACTGCTACACACAATACTTTGAAATTGCTCTAAAATATAAACTACAGTACTTTTTAAATATACTACTAAATATACACTCAAAATTCTCAATACTAAAATATCCAGCTGAATTATTCTATGGTCAAAACACAAAAAACTGCAGTCAGCAGTTAGGAGAACAAAACAAAACCTTAAACGGCTTTTGGTATCTGCTCTTTGCTTGCCCGACCTCCCTGTGATTTATTTGTCACCAAGGCAACTGCACAACAGTGGTTAAATTAGTTGCAAACACATAGCACATCAATACAACTGGAGGCACCAGTTACTGAAGAAATCCAGCTAGAAAGGTAGCCAAGTAGATCAAAGCACAAACTGACACTTTCTAAGGAGAGTTTTTGCAGCAAAATAAAAGTTTATATGACATTTTGTATTTTTAAAGTGGGCAGGGTAGGCTGTTTTCTTTTTTCCTTCAGCAGTCTATACCTAGAAAAGACTATCTTCACTCCATTCTTCTTATCTATAGAAAAACTAAAACAAATTTAAAATAGTATTTACCAGAAAGGCAGGTTCTCAACAGCAAACAGACATCAGTACTTTTATTCCTTTGATTTTTTCAGTCATATCAATCCAGCATTAGGACCTGATATACATTTTTTTTTCTTTTTCAATTTGTTATTTCCTAGAGATCCAGCACAGACAAATGAAGGTGTGCTGCCTCCTATCCTTCTGTTACATGATAAACAGCATTATTTATTAACTTGTCAGCTAATCAAGCCAGTCAGTTAAAGCATGCAAACCTCAATGCCTTTCTTTCAGATGATGGGTAAATTGGAAGAAAAGAATCAGTCCTACTTTCAGGGCTTAGATTCAGTCCACAGAACTGTTAAGACTGCAAACTGAAAATATTTAATCTGGAAATCAATGACAGGATGATGCTATCTTAACATAATGACTTTTCAAAATAATAGCAAGTTAACTGAGTAGGAAAACAATACTTCCTACAAGGCACTGGGCCTAATATACTAGGATGAGATTTATTTTTGAAAGAGAAGTTTTTTTAAAAAAATATAATTTACACAAATCTACACTTATAAATTTTTAATATTACATATTAGCTTGCAACATTTTGATGTGGAAAGTGTGGAAGTACTAGAGTATCACACATGAAATTAAAAGACAGAAAATTATTAAACTTCTATTGAAGTGCATGCAGTTTTTGCCTACAATGGGTTGTAGCTAACCAACATCCATCTTAGAGAATAAAGGAGGATGCTTTCCCATACTAGATTTCAAGATTTCACACAGATTAGTTAAATGTTGTCATAAGAAAATTAACTTCGGTTATTTTATTTCTGCAGCTCACGCTGTATAGCACAAATCATCACTAGGGGAGAAGGTCTATAGGCAGAAATTTTATTCCACTTCTTTAATTCTCAAATGTTTGTGGAAATTAATATCCAAATATGAGTCTCCTGAGCAAATGACTAACACTATAAAACACTGAGTATTATGCCACATCTTTATTATGGTCTGATAATTGAATAAATGCCAATGCCGACCAAAAATTACAATGCTCAAGAGGTGCTTCCAAACCAACTGATTGCTCTATTGTATATATAGATGGTGTATTATAGTCTTTATAGTTCAATCTTCAGGAGCACTTTAGGATAAATACATGAACTGCTACTTCTCATCTCTTTGGAGACCAGTGAGTCTTTCTCAAAAATCACAGAGCAAGGATGGACTCATTATAATTCACTTTTTGTCCCTACAGCCTGATGTTTTTGAACACCTTTTAAAATAATAATATTTGGACTTAAACAGCTTCACATTGACTGTGAAGTTATCATGGAAATACTTAACACAGAATAACTGATAATACCCATAACATTCAGATCAATCATGTTTTGGGTAGTAGAGATATTTTGCAGTTCAGCAAACAGACACTGAGGAAAAGAGGAAACTTAAAATGATTAAGGCTCAAATCAGCATATCCTTATTTGAGAGAGCCTTTTAGCAAATGGTTAAAGCTAACTGTAAAAATGTATTCTTAAAACAGAGCCAAAAAGCAACTAGAAAAATGCCATGGTTCATAGCCCAGTAGAGCAGATGGAGCTGAGCAATCTATACCAACTGGGTTAGAAATTAAATGTCACAGCACACAGGAGATATGAGAATAACATGCTCTTTCAAAGAACCATACCTCAACATCCTCCTCTTCATCGGTCTGCCAAAAGAGACAGGGCAGGGCGGAGAAGGACAAACAGCAAGATTTAGGAAGGACAGTATGTTCAAACCATGACAGAGTAAAAGGTAACCGTGGTATTGCTTACACATTTATAGGAGAACATATAAATACAAAGTATCTTAAGACAATCAATTTGCTAATTCATTTCAGTCAATGAACAGTAATCCCATTGCACACAGTACAGGCTGTCACTGCCGTTAGGATAAGATTTTATTATTTTCTGATTTTTTTCTGAGAGAAATTATGAACTCAAACTATCAAAATATTTAGAGTTGTGGGAACTGGGAAATTCTTCATTGCACTGTAAGATACTCCACACGAAAAGTTTGCAAAGTGAAATAGTTTCTCAAATATCAGGGCTAGTTGTTTCCGTAATTTTCTTTATTTTTTTTTGAAGTGTAAACCAAATCCAAAAATTCTGCTGCATCTTTATTTGTGGGTTTTGTTTTTAAAAGAAGAGTTCCATTAAATCTACTCTCCTCCCTTGTGTTACTAATAAATACTCTCAATTATGATGCTTTTTCCTAGGATTGGTGCATTCTGTTCCAGAAACATTCCTCATTAAAAATGAAAGCCTCATTTACCTTGGCCCTCATCTTAGTTTCGGCACAATCTCCGTAAGAAGATCAGCTGGGAGAGTGCTGAGCTGCATATTAACATTACTTTTTAAGGGTATGTTTTATTCTTAGAGTGAGACGCTTACTTTTCCTTTGGACACAGTGGCACTGACAGGAACAGGGGCAGACATTTTGCAGAGAGACTTGGGCCGGAATGCTCCCTTTGCATTTTGAAAAGATCCATTCGCTTTTTCCCTCCCCCAAGGCTGGGGAGGGGAGAATCACACCCCTAAGCAATTCTTTTGAAAAAGGCCACAGTTCACTATTCGGCAGAAACAAGAAAGGGGAATAGAAAGCAAGAACATACTTGTACTTGAATGTATATGTAAAGATCTCTAATAAATAAAAGGCAGGAGGGGAACAGATCAAGCTAAAGAATATGCAAAAGGCATTCAGGGTAGAGGGAAAAAGCAGAGTATGCAAAACACAAAGACTGCGCTCCAGACAAAAGTGCTATATGATTACATTATAACCAAATTAGATTTTAACAGGTAAAGGCACAGCTGCTAGCCTTTTTCCACATTTAATCCAGGTAGAAGCAACTGGTTGTGGGCTTTTGTTAAAGCCAATGTACTACTCTGTGCTTGACCTTTCTTAATGCTAGTGTCCAGGGCATTTGCCTTTCTACACTCAAAGATACTCCAGCACACAGGAGTAGTTCACAGTCCTGCTCACATTTCCATGTCCGGACAATCATGTATACCCATCAAGAAGGACAGAAGCTACATTAGCAAAACTTCATGAATCAAACTTCCTTCTTTCAGAAAGGCAATCTACTCTTGTCCAAGTCTGTATATTCTACCTTTTCATTGCTCCTCATTCCATCATTATAAATACCCTGAGAAATGTTAGTAAGCTAGGAAAATGCTAACAGTTGAAATATTACCAAACAGCACTGGAAGAATATTCCTGCACTGAACACCTTTTGCAGGCACAAGCCGTTACTTTTAAGAAAAAAAAACAGTGCCTGGGTTCTTCTATCAATATTGGATGTCACGGGACAATTCCTGGAGATCCTCCAGAAAACTTTCTCCTCCCCCACCTTTCCTTTTTTTCCTTTAGGCCAGCAGTGGATTTTGCCATTTAAAAATATTACTTTTATGACATAGCAATTTTGGAATTGAAACTCACAAGCACTGTAGAAAGCACAGCATCATAAATCTAGGAAACAAATGCTTATATTACCTAGTATTATTAAAAATTGTTAAAAAAAACATTCTCTATCTCTACAATTGCTTTTCTTCATTATTTTACTTGCTGGTATTTTTAGTGTGTCTAAAGTAAGTGACTGCTATCACTGGCTAAAGGCGGATATAAAGCTTCCCTCTGAAACTGGCAACTCACTGTTCCCTCCACCGGATCCCGTTTTCCCCGCAACTCCTTGTCTTATGGAGACAGCATTCTTCAAAAGTTAAACTGACAGTCCCCAGGCCATTGCAGCTATTAAAGAACATACAAGTATCTCAGCGATAAAAGAATATAGTAAGCTGAAAATACTCCTCACAGTGCCACATAAGCTGAAAGTGAGGAGAAGTTCTCCATGCAAAGGGCCAAGTCCCTTCTACCTCCCGAGGCTGCAGGGTATACTCAGGATTAAGAGATAGGTGCCTTCGTGTTAAGAACTGGTCTGATTAGGTCTTTTGTCTTATTGCTTCTTCTGAAAGCAGTGGACTGTAAGGTGCTAAAAACAGGATGATAAGGACACTCCATTACAAAGAGAGAGCGAGGTAAATATCAAGTAATGTATGTTCTAGTGACTCTGGATGGAGCCTCTGCACAATCCTTTTAGGTCCCTAAAAGCAGACATCAAGATTCCATATAATTACTTCTTACTAAAATTACTTTTTACAAGGAGCTTCTTTCCAATGTCAAGATCTGTAATTTCTTAAAGTTGTTATTTTCTAACTAGTTCAACACCTTGTCAATGCATTACAGATATGCCATCCCTTTCCAATGCATTAAAATATAAAACATCAAGAAAATCAGAAAGATACAAAACACAGCCGACATGATACTACAATAAAACTCCTCTTCTTCACCATTCTACACACATAGTTTCCATCCTGCTGACTTGGAATCTCATCTTGAGGTAGATCTGACTTTGAACTTCTCAAAGGAAGCTGTGACAGGAGTATTTTCTGTGAGGAGTGAGCTGTGAGGAGTATTTTCTGATGCAACTTTAATTCTGTTTTACCATGTACTGTAATTCAGTGAATTGAAAATGAAGCCACATTTCTGAACTACAGCTAAACAGTTTTAAGAATTTCCAAAGCAGCAATATGGTCCCCTTAAAGAAACTACTGGGAGGAATGTTTAAGAATTTTTTTTATTACAATAGGCTTTTTTTTTAAAAAAAAATAATAGGGCCTTCATATAACTATGAGTTAGTGAGGGGCAATTGTTCTCTTTTTGGGGACTTGGAAGATAATTTTAGGTGGAATACTAGCTGTCAGACGGCATTTAATTCTTGTCAAACCTCAACATTACCTTGTGTTGATGAATTACCTCCTTCCTGGGAGGACTAACTGCCTCTTCTTACCCTATCTTACTTACATTTTCAGAAAATGGCCATCATCTCTGGCTTCAGTGTTCACTGACTAGCCATAAATCCTGATCCTGCCTTTTTTTTTTTTTTTTTAAGGGTCATTGCTCTCTGTTTCCTGAACCCAGCGTCTGGAGATCAGACTTCCTTCTTCTTTCACATTTTGTGAAGACACAGGACTCGGAGAAACTTTCTGAGTCCTGCCATGGACAGCTCTCCTCGACAGATGATACAGTAACACACAAAGTGTTACCTAAACTAGCGTAAAGTATTAAAGCTATTTGAGGAAATTACATTTTTAATTTACCAGTACTTTTGGTTAATGCCATCTTTTAACTCCTCTTCAATACTGCAGAAAAACTGTAAAACAGTTGAAGAAAAAACACGCAGTTCCTCAGAGGTAGTTTTGAAAATTTTTATGACTTATTATACCTGTCACATAAAATCAGAGGCCCTTCCTTAACATGAGGCTACACCAAAAGGAAAATCTTTTGAGATGATAACAATACAGGTTTAACATTCCCTCTAGATGAAGCAGATTTCCAAATTTAAAGAAGGTACTGTCAAGACAGATCTACAAATGATTGTGAGTCAATGATTTAAACACAATCTCAATTTGGGCCTGATATATATATATGTATATATATATATAGACCTAGACCTAAGTTGCCTGAGCTTTTGGCCATAAAATTGTAATCAACTTAGGACTTTTCATGCCAAAGGCAGGGGTAGCTTCATATGTGATGAACCACTCACATCTAACTGAGACTCCAGATTTGGATTTTGAGACAGCTGGAAACTTTTATTAAGTACTGGCACATCTTAAAACTTTATTTGGACTGAGTCAGACTACATCACAGCTTAATAAAATATGAAAAAAAACAGGCTATTTTGAAGTTTACTACGCAGAGAAAACTAATCTTATTTTACCAGTATAGCAAGGATACAGTCAGCAAGGTTTGCAAGGAAACATCTAATGTGCACGTAAAGTGAATGTTATATTTCAGAATCCCAAAGTAGTCTGTTCTTATAAAGCTGGCAACTTTGTGTTTCAAAGTTAAGAAGAATATCGGTCACTGTGTTGGCATGCAAGTGTGTTTGTATATGTAGATATATAAAAAATAATATGATTAAAGAAGATACGTTAGAATATTTGAGAACAGTGATTAAAATTACATTTTATATTCAATCGTAGTCACTTAAACATATGGTTCATCATATGAATCATGCCACCAATTAGTAGCTTAACTTGCTAGCTTTATTTTTAATATTCTTGATGATTAGGTACACACAAGCTCTACTGTAAAGCTTTTGTGCACTGCCTGTGCAACAGGACATGTTCTTTTTAGATGCTTAAGCCTGGCTTGTTCATATTCTGAGCACTGGTATGCAGTAAAAGTATCCATAATCAATGACTTTCAGCTTTTAAGCAGAAGAACTCCTTCAGAATAATCATAGAGAAAAATCACGTTTCATATCTGACATTCACTGAAAGAAAGTTTTGCAAGTTTTGCAAAGCCACACAGTGGTAGATAAATTTTGTCACTTACATCTGTGATCATTTTCCCTCTGGTCTTGTTTCTCTCCCTGTGGTTAGCTCGTTTCTGTTTTTGCTGCAAAACTCGTTCCCTGGTGGTGCGGTATTCCAGAGCAAATTCACTAATAATTTTGCAGAACTTATTGATGTTGACTTCACGTATTGCATAGGGAGGATGGCCCATAAATAACAAAAATGAGTGAAACCTGAAAAACAATGAGTTCATGAAAAAATCTTTCTTCTTAGTTTCTAGAAAAAAAAAAACATTTCTGTGAATCCATTTTATTTTATTAACTCCCATCATTTCTTTTGTGCTACAAAAATTTGGTGGATGCTTTCCGTAACATCGGTATGCTTTATAATTAAAAACATGAAAGTCTAGTCTATGATAACTTCATCCCAGCTCATTTTCCCAGGCTGATGTAAGAGATAAGATGTTTATGGAACTCCATCTACTTTATATTACTGATTTGGCATGCGAATTAGCAATTTCAGTTATACTAGAAAAAATCTATTAAGATTAAATGCTATTTATTTGTATTAAGCAACTTCAAGGAGGCTGTTAGGATGTTGAGGAAAGTCTAGACAAGAAGAATGCAGATTTACAGGCTAGTAAACAGAGAAAGGAAAAGTGCAAGGTTCTGCACCTGGGGAGGAATAACCCTAGACACCAGTACAGGCTGGGGACTGACCTTCTGGAGGGCAGCTCTGCGGAGAAAGACCTGGGTGTCATGGTGGAGGATAAGCTGACCATGAGGCAGCAGTAATGGTCACAAACTGAAGCACCAAAAGTTCCACAGGAACTTAAGGAAAGTTTTTTTAACAGTGAGAGCACTGGAACAGGCTGCCCAGAGAGGTTGTGGAGTCTCCTTCTCTGGAGATCTTTAAAACCCGCTTGGATGCAGTCCTGTGCCACGTGCTTTAGGTGACCCTGCGTGCGCAGGGGGGATGGACTAGATGATCTCTAGAGGTCCCTTCCAACCTTACGCATTGTATGATTCTATGATTCTATGATTTCTGCTTCACAAAAAAAGATCATAAAATTATATTAACTTGCAAGTACTTTATTTTGGGATACTCTCAATTCACAGTTTTATTACTTCTGTTGCATTCAGAGATTCCGCACTATTTGCAGCTTTTACTGTTGCTTCTATATTGCATGATTTACAATAGCATACAATGTTTAAATGCATGTCAACCACTTTTAACTACATCTATATACTTGAGGATAAGTTTTTTTTTCAGTCTCAGCTAGATGTAACTACAAAGTTTTTTTTTTTTGGAGAAATCTACAGTCGTAGTTGCAGTATGTATGTAAAAGAAAAAAAAAGGTTATTTTTCTTATTTGTACAATGCATATGATAAATAACAGGATTCTGGTAATTCATCAGAAACACTGAAACTTTCTGAAGTGAGGATCTTCCTAAACTAGGTGTCTTTGTCAAAGTACTCACTATCTATATTACGGTGGATGTGCTCACTGGAATATAGATTAAACACTTAAGAAAACAATATTTATCATGGCATAATCTATAATTTTAACAAGTCATTTACAAGATATTGTTATGGTTACCACCAGTCTACTGCTGTACCTGTTAATTATTCTTCTATGAACAATCTTCAGGATTATAATTCTTTCTGCACAGTCCTTAAGGAACTCGGACATTTTTTGCTTTAGAGTTGGCCTCATTTCATGCTTTGCTATAGCCTTAAGGTGATCCCATGATGCTTTGCATCGTCTTTCCATCTGACACAAGTTTTCCTGGAGCTGCTCAAAATCAATCTGTGAAGAAAAAAGGAAAAGGAAAGGGAAAATAAATCGTACACTTTAACCAAAAACACTGCAGGAGCATGCTTGGATGTAAGAACAGCTCAATTTATGCATAAGAAAGGACCAGTGTAGCGGCAGCAACTAATTAATACCCATTATTAATAAACTGCTAAATAATTATTAAGTACCTCTCTCCCTGTCTTTTTCTAGGCATGAAATGCTAGTAATAAAAAATGGGAACAAAGAATATATCCATATACACTTATTTCTACTTTTGGTCTTATAGGTCTACCATCTAAAGAATGGATATTAAAATGTTGTAGCTTGTTTTTTCCCTTGCTAGATAACTTTATGACATCAACAAAAAATCTGTGCGACTCAATTACTTCTGCTGAGTTAATAAAAAGCTTTAGCTTTTTCTTAGTCCTTTCCTCTATTATTCATAGCTTTTTATAGCAAGCTTGCTGCTCACCTTAGGAAGCACTTTGATATACTCTTTACTCATACACTAACTTGGCAATAGGTGATCCACTACTAATCACAAAATTCACAGGCCAGAACTTGATACACAGTATGACTTTGCTAGCTTGCAACAAGATCCTAAAATGGCTTTGAAAATCTGTCAACACAGTTTAAATAAATTATGGCATGCTACAGAACATTCTTCAGGAGAGAAGCCATTTCATTCCACAGAAGGGGAAAGAGAGGCTGTGCTTTACTCATCAACCCCAAAAGGTGTTCAAATTGCAGTGGTCTAGAGAAGTCATTTAGGATGTGTTGCTAACAACTGGACTAAGTGCATTAACCATCTAGTCACAGCACACTATGTGAACACAGCAAACAGAAAACTGTCCAATGTGTTTTTGAACTCCAACGACAGTAAAAAAATATTTATAATGCCACTTCACAATATAGATGAACTTAAGCTCTGATGAACCTAATGCTAAATGAAAATTAGTGTCAGATACAGGTTTTTCCTCACTCTGTTGTGAATTACTGTGCTTGAATGGGGCTTAATGTGGAGGCATAGTACCTTGTCAGTAGACAGATAATAGATGCCTTGTTAATAGTTAATCACAAGAATGCCTTAGTAGTGCACGGTTGATGGGCTGACCCGCAAGGACTAATGTCTTATCAGCAAAGAACAAAGCAGGAAAAGGAGGAGGACTACAATCGCATGTGGAATGTCTTGTCAGCAGATGAGGAACAAAGCAAGGAGAAGAAGATAATCACAACTGCACAGCTCGCAAGATGATGATTGGTTGTAATCTTTGCAACACTTGTGTTAAAAGGGTATAAAAGGAGTTGGTTTGAGAATAAAGTTGTCTCACTCTGCATCCCAGACTGAGTCCGTTCTTTCGCAAGGTGCAACAAATGGCGCCCAACGTGGGGCTCGAAGACTAGCTGTCTCTCCGGTTGCACCGCCCAGCTGAACTCCCGGGATTCACGCTGAAAGGAAGCGTAAGGATCACGCTGAAAGGAAG
>NW_010585441.1:267858-354946 GCF_000705375.1 Tinamus guttatus | reverse complement strand
TCAGTCTTTTTGTTTTTTATTCTAGCTTCCAACCTTATGGCCTGTTAGCACAATGGATACCACAGGGTGCATGTCCGTTAATAATCTTAGAATGGGTGTTTCTACCTCATAATTTTTGGCAAAACTGTCACCACTGCTATTGATATGATCGCGATGGTTATTCAAAAAGGAAGAGAGCGTTTGATGTTTCTAGATGGCACAGAGCCTGATATTATTTATTTACCGCTCAGTACAAAACAATTAACCTTTCTGACTCACCAGTCTTTTGTTTTTCAGTGTGCCTTGGCAGATTATCCAGGACAAAAGTGGACATTATCCACTTTCCAGGACATAAAATCATACAGTCTTTTAACTCTCTTTCTCTATTACCTGTTTCCCATTTGAGCCTTACGCCAATACCTGATGCTCTTACAGTATTTACTGACGGCTCAGGTAGGACAGGGCGTGCAGTTGTATTGTGGAAAAATGATGAAGGGCATTGGGAGAGCGACGTACATGTTGTCACAGGCTCACCACAGATATGTAGGAGGTCTTGGATCACTGGGGGTGTAAAAAAACTAAGGAAGGCGAAAGTTAAGGAAGGGAAGCAAAATGACTTATTTTCATCCAGCTTCATCACCAAGGATATTGGGGATAAACCTATTTTGGTTTCTGCTTTTACTTTATGCTTATTTTTTAAAGGATGTGAGCTAAGAGCAAATAATTGCAGAAGCAAATGTGTTGGAGGAGGAGGATAGATTACAAAGTGGTAAACAACCAGAAGCTAAGAATTCTGAAGGTAATTAAAATAAAGCAACTGAGATGCTGGCTAAGATGTGTATGTTTTCACTAAACTTAGTTCCTTTAAGAGGTTAGCAAATGTTTCAACTATCTTTTACAAAGACGACAAGGTTGATCAGGAGACTGTACAACTCTAAGCTTTATTACTGTATCTGGTAACCTGTGTTAAAGGATAACTTAGAAAAAAAAAACAAATTTGCTAATAAACAAAATTAGATTTTAAAAATCTTGACAGGAAGCCTTGTGGAGGATATTAATGGAGTGTGAGGCTAAGAGAGCAAAGCAAAGAAGGAACAAATACTGATTCTCATCTGGTCACAGGGTTAACAGTAAGTGTGTCATGATTTGTACTATGTTATTTAAAAAACTCTGGAAATAAGGAAGACTAATACTCAGATTGTTTCTGGCTGGAAATGATTATTAAGCTTTTAAGAGATAAGCAGTTGATCTATTTGCATAGGAAATACTTCAGCAGATCATGGTCATTACTTCAGATTGCAGAGAAATGTACTTTGAGGGCAGAAGTTTGGACTCCTCCAAATATCTACATTGCCGTCACTGGCTCATAAGAATGCCTAGATATCTTTCTAAACAGTTCAACAGAGACTGGTGAGAAAAAGATAACAACAGACAAGAAAAAAAAAAAAACCAAAAAAAACCAGAAACCCAAATGAATCTCTGGATATCTTATAAAAGATCTTGCAAACAGAATGGAAAAACACAGTAAGAACATTTATAAGGACAGTTTGGAATACTCAGCTTGCTATAGCTTAACCCATATCAATTGGGAAGGAGGAGGAAAAGTGCAGAAAAGCTTTTTAAAAGAAGACTTAGAAGGTAATTTTATTGATATTTATTGATATTATTGATATTGATTTTATTGACATTTAAATTTATTGATATTTAAGAAATGGTGCAAATGACCCAAATTTCACAAAATAGAGAGATAAAAGAAGTCGAGACAGTTCAGTATATTCAGCCAGTAAATTCTGTGAAGAAAGAGGAAGTCAGCAAATTCAACATCAGGCAAGTTAAACTATAAGATTCATTGCCACAAGAACTGTGTTATGAGCCAAGGTAAGATTCAACAGATGTTTAAGAAAATATTATTTAGACAGGATTTTAATACGATTTTCTTCCACTCATTCCTCATTTTTGATGGATATTATGAGCTTTGAAAAAGCTCATATTGGATATTGATGGATATTATGAGTTCATGAAAAAGAAAAAAAAAAGTAAAAAAAAAAGATTTTCTAGGAAACATCCGCCTCCTTCAAGCTTCTTGTGTTTTCTTTTCCTGCAGCTGGCACTGGCTGCTGTCAGAGTGAAGACATTAGACTATATGGATTCTCTCTGGTAATTATTTCTATTTTCATGTGAGAGGTAACAAACATGAAACCATGGTTTTGGCAGTTATCTGCTGATGATAGTCTGACAAGTTTACTTCAATGGTTTTAAAGTGTCACCCATGAAAACTCACACTCTTGAGAGCTTGAAGAGTAAACCTGTAGCATTTCTATCATGCAGGTGAGCAGCAGAAATAAACATTTTGCATGCCAAATGCAGCACTCAAGCGGGTCTGTGCATTAGTTATGCATTTTTGCTTTCATTGATTTTTAAAAAAGGCGCTGCCATGAATTTCCTTCACTTACATTTAATTTCTCCAGTTCCTAAATATGAAAATTATTGTCATAAGAAGAACAAAAGAGGAGTTACATAAAATATTCCAAGAACACTTTTTTCTTCTGGAAGTAATATTATTACTGAGAAAAGTGCCTTATATTTCCTTTTAAATATATAAAAAGAAGTATTTGCATAAAGAAAATAGATTTCCCCAAATGACAAAAGAAAACCAAAGACATTAGACAGATACAGCATTAACCTGAAAATTGTTCCTAGCAGTTATATGCACTAATGATAATAATTAACATTATAATCGACTATTTCCATAACTCCCATAGGCGAGGCAAGCTCCTGAAAGCAAGTATTATTGCTTGATATTCATGGAGGATGTCATAACATAGCTGCCTATTACTGCCTTGATGATGAAACCACCTGACAGACAGAGATAAAGCTCAAAAGACTGTACGAGTATCTTTAAAATTCCTTGAGAATGACATGACATAACTATATTTATAAAAAGTGCAGTAACCAGAGAGGAATGACATCAAAGAGAAATAAATAAGAAAATATCCACAACTTCTGCACTTTTAAAAGTTTTTATAAAAACATATATATTTCCCTGCCAGACGTACCTTGGCTGACCTAGTGATGGCCCCAATCTCAGAATAAAGATCGCTGCTGTCTGGGAACTTCTCCACCACCATAGTACAGACATGGTGCAGAAGGGACTGCTTGTGTACTGTGTCCTTGACTTCTGGAACCTTCTCAAGGTAGCTCAACTCAAAGGCTTTGGCCTGCAGGAAGAGGAGAGAAAACAGGCAAAAAATCTAAAATTTAAATACTCCTTCTCCTGCAGATTAGTAGAAGAAAATGTGGGGAGTGGCAGAGGAAGAAGAATCCTACAGTAAAATCACTTTTGTTATCATTCTAAATATTTTCAGCTTGCTGAAGAGTAGGCCCCAAATCACTCCACCTGCAGTAAAATGACTCATGACAGTTCTCAGTTTGAAGAGGGAGCAACAATACTGAATTAAAGATACTAAAACCAGAAAACTGCCTGCTGTTAAGTTTCTTCTATATTATACTGAAAGAGGCAGAGTAAACTTATGAAGCAAAATTGAAAGAAGCAGTTTTTTCCATTTTCTAAAAGACTTTTCTGTAAGAAACAAAAACTGGATTGTAACTGTGCAAAGATAGTTTTGACTTTTGTTTTCTGAAGGAGAAATGCTTGAGGAGCCACAGGGGCAACAGGCTTACATTGGTTCCATTCAGAAAGTTCCCAATGGCTAGGAGAGTAGAAAGGATAAGTCCCAACGTTTTGTTATGTTCCAGCTGATCCATTCCTTCCTTCAGGTCTAAAAGTGGCTCTGCAACTTCCTGCCACAAGAAGAGAAACAAGAAAGTAGTTTGCGATCGTTACTCCTTGTTTGTAGCTCTACAGGTTGGATTAATGACAGCAAAGTTTCTGAACTGGAAACTGGCCACGTGTGCTGGCTTTCCTCCACGTTCTAACTAATAAATCCCATGCAAGGACAGAAAAGAAATACATAAAATACTTTCCTAATGTTGCTTGTTTACATATGCAATTGCCTTACTTGTCCTGGGGATATTCCATGATTCCAAATAGAAGAGGTAGTGTCAGTGAAGGGGGTCTTGTATTTGAATTAGAAGCATTAAAAACACATACACACTGAAACCTCTCCAACTACTCTTCTTAATCCTTGAAAAAACAACAAAAAAAAGTTCATGTCTTAATTTGACAACTACAATCTGATCCTAAAGCTCTCTCCAAGTGATGGCCACTTCTGAGTTGTTAGTCCTTGAGTGACTTTAAAACTGAAAAAACACTGCAAATTTTGAGCTTTATCAAAGTGGTCTCATTTTAATCTTTTACTTTAATGCATCTTCCATCCATACACATTATCTAAGAGTGAGTCTATAAACTGATAGACTGGAAAACATAAACTCTGTTCCATTACCTCAGGAAGTGAACCATCCCCAGAGAGTTCAAAGAAGGCCAGTAAGGCTAATTGAGACGAGTGAGCTTACTTCTTCGTCTCTGTGTGAGGCCCAGGGTTATTTATTTTGTATGCACAATAAAATACATATAGTTTGCAAACTTGTTTGTGTCGCCAAATGTCATCCTAGGCTTTCATGAGAAGCATTCTTTTCCCGTATTACTACCCTGTTTATGAACTAAGAAGCCGAAATTAAGCTGTTATTGTAGACCA
This sequence comes from Tinamus guttatus, assembly GCF_000705375.1. Next base: position 350,312 of record NW_010585441.1, on the reverse strand, counting down.
AGAAGCAAATATTTGAGAACTTCATTGTCTAGGGGAAATATGAGGGTTCACTCAACAACTAGAGTGGTATTTTACCATAAATAAGGGCAAAGGGATGAAGGAAATGTGCATTTCCAGTCAATATAGAGCAGTTGCTGTCTTGAAAAAGGCATGGTAAATTTGGGGCAAATTAAGAGATGGCATGGAGAGCAAAGTAATTTCTACATCAAAAGAAAAGCGCTAAATAACCCAAGACATTATCAAGTTAAACTAAAATCAATTAAGTGCTGCACAGAATTTTTTGAACTGGTTTACAAATTACTATTTGTAACAATTTGTTCAAACGTCACTATGAAGATGAATCAGACCATTCTAAATCTGTTGTAAACATAGGCTTTTGGACCATTTTACTTGCATCAGCTTGCAAGCTGTCTTAAAATCATTTCTCAAAGGTTGCATTTTGACGATGGTTTAAAAAAGTAGAATAAAAAGCTAACAAATAGGCCATACCAGAACTATTTGGTCAGCTACTTGCATGCAAGTTATTCAAACTTAAGCTTTCTTACATATAGTACACATTTATAATCATACTTTATTTTTGTCTTTATTGCATCAGTGGAAAAGAATCAAACCCAGCATACTAGACATTGTATAAACAGACATGAGTTCAGGAGTGAAACTTCAGGACTTTTCCAGAATTTCTGGCTGTGAGACATCTGATAATCTCAGGAAAAAAAAAAAAAAAAAAGCTTAACACGCACACACAAATGGACTCAGCCATGTATGCAATGAATACAACATGCCTGGGACAGGCAGGACCCTAGTACACATGATCTGTACAGATGCTCAGGCACCTGCAATCTGCTGTGCTGGTAATGGGCTGTGCTTACTGCACCTGTGCAAGTTCAACTGTGTGGGATAAACACACACAGATTCTGTAAGGGATAAAACCTGTGAAGATGACCAAAATATAATTTGCCATATTTGCATATAGTTAAGACTCATCTAATGCAAGTATTGTATAATTTTGAAAGAACAAAAATTATCAGAACCATACTTTATCATTTCAGAAAATATTGATGTAGTTTCCTAATTTTCAGACACTTTGAGCATTATTCAAAAGTACAGTCTTCTGAAGATTTATTTCTCTAGCAGTCTGTCTCATGGGAGACAAGACTCAGGATTGAAAATAATCTTTTTGCACAGAAGACTAACTAAACTAAACCCATTTCTCTTCTGACTTAATCATTCCCACTTCTACAAACAATAGTTTATAATTATTTATGATCTTTTAAAGTTATCAGCAATAAGGATATATTTACCCAAAGTGACCATAAGAAAAAAAATCTGATGTAAGACAACTAAGCATTCTATTCCTCTTTCTAAAACTTTTAAACTCCCTTTGAAACAAAGATATTTGATGGTGTCTGCATCATAAGTAATTCCGTACAAAGAGGTAGAAGTAACACAATATCATTTTTCAGGTGCTGTGCAATGAAAACTCTGAAAATGAAGATTTAGAGCAACTCTACTTCCTCTGTTTGTACTTTTAAAATATAACACCAAAAGACAGTGAGAAAAATTATTGTTCCATTGATGATCTTATAGTAATCATCGAGCACCTTTTATACTTGGTGTCATTTTAAAACACCATACATCTGCATTTTTTAAAAATAGATGATCTGGAAAGAGTTTTTCTTCATTTATTTTAGATGCGTTAAGTTTGAATATGCAAAATAATACATCAATTTGATCAAACTTCATACAATATAGAATAGTTTTTGTTGCTCAAATAGCTTACAGTGAAAGCTGCAATTTTACCTTAATTGTCACTGGTACACAGACTGTAAATAGCCAAGCATGAGCATTCACTCATTCAGTTCAGTTTCTCATAGACTAAGACTGCTCCCTGAAAATGTACCCTGAAAATTTTAGTTAATTAAAATGAATCCAAGAAAGAAGATTTCCTTCATTATCTTTGAAAAGCCTTCCTACAAACATGAACAATATCTCACTTTTAATAAATATCTTAATCTTTTTCTTTGACAATTTAATATCATTTTTCCTTCAGGCCATCAGAAATGGAGCTAAATTTTGTTTAGATGAAATCTTGGTCTAAGTCAATCTGCAAATAAGTCTAAGAAATGCCCTAAGATAACCTCAGAGCCTGGCCTTATGTCAATAATTTAGGTCTTTACTTTCATACTATTAATGAACCCACTGAAACTTGCAGCCTATATGGAAATAATAGTTGGGATCATTGATTTTCTACAAAAAATACTGGCACTACTTGATAAATAACATGAGTGCATTTTGAACTTTTATTAATTTTCCTAATTAAAACAAAAAAAAACAAAAAAAATGTAGATACTGGACCAAAATGGACAGAAACTGTAGAGGTGATTTGGCACTTAAGTTTCAGGAAGGGTTTGTCCATCTGCAGATTGATCTTCTACAAATGTTACTGGGGTATGAAACTCTACTATTAACTTAAACAGTAGCATAAACTACTTTATTTATAATTGGATATGCAATGGTGTCTTATTGCAGACTAAATAAGGCTTATGCTTATTGGTGTTGCAGATAGTTAGGGAACGGCGGCCGGAAGATATCGTGCTGTACGGAAAGATAGGGCCCCTAATAGCCAATAGCGTTTAGTTTATGATGTAAGCAGATGGATGTGACGTTGTAAACCCAGCTATATAACACCTTGTTACCCATCAATAAACGCCATTTGCTGTCCACCACACTGGTGTCAACTAGCTGATGGCCCGAGTGGCTTGGGGGTGGTCGCCGTGCCGTCCCTGATCCAGGTCGCTGCGCCGTTTGAACTGCAACAATTGGTTACCTGGAATTGAGCTTAACTTTTGTTCATGGAGAGTCCCAGCTAACCTCTCTGATGCAAGAGAGGTGCAAGAGTTCCTATATATTCCTATAAATTCTATATATTCCATTTTGCCCAAATACGATTCAAGCTGACTGTTAGATATTTATGTCTGTTGAATTACTTATCATAGGCTTCTCCTATTTTATCACAATTATTGTATGATATTTCCTGCATCATTGCATCATTTTATAGTAAGTACTATACTTAAGCTTGTTCCCTACATTATAGATAAAAAACTTGGTTCTGTCTTCTCTAATCACTTCTGTGAGCAATTCAGATACTTGAGACATTTGATACTAACATGCAACTTCTATGGATTCTAGCTGACAATTTGATGGCTTTGTGACATAAACACTATGGGATGGACAATATGAAAATCATTAGTTTTTTTAAGCTTTTTTAGTAGTGCCTTAAATGTTAATTTTTTCATAGAGAGAAAGACAGAAATTCTAAGTACAGACACAGACCAACAGCTACAGCTAACTTTGCTCACATAAAATGTAGGATTTAGTCTTGTAGAAGCTATACCAGAGAAAAATCTGGCAAAAAAAAAAATCAAGCCAGGTACACAGATTTTATGTTTTGCAAGTCAAAAATTCACATTCTGAAATGTAAGAAAATTTCATCATTAGGAAAATTTATATTGAACATTAGTGTGCAAGCAATTCCTAAAATCTAATAAAACTATGCAAAAGTTGAATAAACTTAACTGTACCATCTGCATATCAATTTGCTGCTGCATAAATTGCTCAGTATTCATGGCTAGAAAACCTTAAGACACTTGCAGAGAAGTATATGCCACTTCTTAGAATCCATTACATATAAAGTTATATCTAATCTTACATATACACACAGGTGTAGAGATACATATATAAAACTAACATATATGGGACAGAACTGTCTGAATGACCCAGAGTAATGCATGGGGAATGCAAGAGAAATGCCAGCAGAGGAAGTTACCTGTACAGAGATTCTGGAAAGACCCTGCAAAAGTCAGTAAGCAACTGAAATTGCCCAGTTTAATTATGCTTCACCTATCCACCAAAAGCATGTGTTATCATTTTGGAATTTTTGCATGTGATCACATATGAAACACTCTGATTATACTGTTCTTTGAATAAATGCCAACCAGAAAAAAAATGGCAACAATCGTCCGCAACCAAACTGAACATTCCTGAAGGATGCTCTTACAATTCTGAAAGATGTTGTTAGCAGAAGTAACATTCATGAATGCTGTTTTCCTTAGCCCAGATGAACTTAAGATCACTCCTGACTTTTCATGATATAATGCTGAAGCCAGTAGTCCTCCCTCAGTCTATTCAAGAATAAGTTCTTACCAATTTTAAACAACATATATTTCCTGAATAACAACATCTGGAAATGTGGTAAGGATTTAGCCGCCTTTGTCCAATATCATTACTGCCTAATAATTAAAGGAAGGAAGACATAACCTCTAATTTTCTTTTATAGAAGGAATATATTACGAAGGAACATGGTTGCTGCTTCCTCTTGGTCACCAAAAGTAGTTCATTAACCATACACAGAACATATGCTCATAGAATAATGAAGACTGAGAAGGCTTTAGTAAAGACTTGAAACTGTCTCTACCTCTTCCTCTCTCCATGTCTATCTTACCTTTTCCACTATCTCATAGTCCATTTTGAAGGCCCAAAGCTGCAGCCTGGCTGAGAGCTCACTGATAGAGGAGAGGGTAAGGAGAAACTGCTCTGCACTGCCCAGAGGGATGTCTGGGTTGGCCATCTGTGCCTCCTGGATCTTCTGTTTTTCCTCCTCAGTTGGGATCATGGTCAGAATTTTCTAGGAAGGAGAACAAAAAGTGTTAAGGGGAGTTGGGGGGGCACATGCCTGCTGGTGAGACATACAGAGTTGGAAAAGCAGGAAAACAGAAAGGCAGGAGATGATGGTACAGAGATATTTTGAAGGTAAATCTTCCAGAAGCACACTCCTCCACTGAAGACTCTGCTTTGACTTTATCTGAGCTTGTTTTACACCCGGGTGATTCTTAGCAATGGTAAAAGTCCTCAATCACGGACACGAAAGTTAGGATAGCACCTTAAACAAGCACATTCAGCACAAAAGAACCCAAAGCAATTCCTGTTATCTTGAACATCTGCATTTTGTCCAAATGTGCATACATCCATATGTATAAAAATGTATTTTATTTATGCATATGCAGAACACATGATTAATCACAGGGTCAAACAGGGAGAATGGCTAGGACTGCTTTAATGCCTTTAAATCAAAACTGGCCACCCTTTTGCAAATTACAGATGGACTGAGGGTTGGAGAGAAGTGAAAATTTGTAGCCTGTAATTTACAGCAGGTCAGAAGAGATATTAAGGCCTCTTCCAGCCTTAACATAAATGAATCCTTCAGTACACTCATGGATATACAGAAGTAACCTGAGGCCCTGTTGCAGCTGCAGGGATATTTCTTGCAGCATAACCTGACAACCTCAGTAAGTGAAGGGGCAAACTGTTTTTTTGGACGGAAGCCTGGAGGGGGAGGAAATGCTAGTCCCCAGAGAAGGTGGAGTGGAATAGCTATACCTACCTTGTGATGCAGCAGAAGCTCCTGGCCCTTGCCGCTTTCACCATTATTGTTTTCTGTTCAGTTTGTTTTGCTTTTTTCAATTAAATGTGCTTAATTATTTGAACATAAGTGGTCATTCCTAAACATTTCAGCTGGATTGAGGACAATTTTCCATGAAACACTCACTGAATTCAAAGCTAAGTTATGCATTATGTAGCATATGGACTTTTTTCTCTTTTTATCTGACAGGTTTAAAATATTGATGAAAAAGGATCTCAATTTTTTTTTCTGCTGTCATTACTGCTCAAAAAACTTATAGTTTAATTTGAATTTTTGGACTTTATAAGCTTGTTTACTTGTGGCAGTTTTCCTTCTAGTTCCTCTCAAAAGAACTGCTTCTTAATGAGCTTTTAATATATTAAATTCACTTCAAAATGAAAAAGAAAACCAAAACAATGTAAGTACATCAGATAAGTTGAGATTTCTACCCTGCTGATTAATACCTCATTAAAAGAGCAGATGATTTTCAACAAAACCTATCTTTATTCCATTGAAAAATGATTTTTTTTTGTAGCTCTCTATATTGATAGAGGCTGTTTTGGAGGGAACAAGAGAAAAATTAAAACCCAGCCAAAGAGCTCTCAGCCCTGCCAATCCGAATCAGAATCTGTTCCAGCACTGGACATAGCCAATTGATGCAAGTAGCACAACTGCCCCTTTCCAAAACTGATAATTCATCTGGCTCATTGTACACTGTTGCAACTACGTGTGGAGAGTAAGGAATTTTTCCCTAGCCACTTGGGCGGAGAACAAGGGTTAAGCAAGCAAACAACGTTTGCTTTGTTGAACTGGGACTCTGATTTCAGCGACAGCATTTGTCTTGCTGTCCTGTTTTTTTTTTTTAATGTAGTTCCCTAAACATAAAGAAAGAAGCATTTCTTTCTCTTAATGCTGGTTAGGCACTATGCCTCTCAGTTCAATAGAAAAATCTCCTTGCTTGGGCTGTGTGTAACAATATAATGTCTTTATTTTTACTTATGACCAAAGTGTTGAAGTCTGTGAGCTGCTACTTTAATCTTATATAATCTTATATAAGAATATAACCTTATAATCTATTCATATCCTAAGAAAAAAAGAAGAGAGAAAAAAAGTATCTCAATACACTCAGTACTTTTCCTTCTCATGTTAATGGCTGATTGGAAAATATTCTGATGCACTTCTACTCAGATTGGTGGAATGTGTCAATTGATTTTGAGACATGCTATCCATAAATTCACAGATACTGAAATCTGTAACTTGGATCATACCTAGCATCACAGAATCACAGAATGGTTGAGGTTGGAAGGGACTTCTAGAGATCATCTAGTCCAACCCCCCATGCTCCAGCAGGGACACCCAGAGCACGTGCACACAAATTACAGATATTAAGTAGCTGCTTCAGAGTATTTCTCAATGTTTAACCAAAACATGTATTTAAAAGTTCAGCAAAAAAAAGAGAAGCTGAGTCATAAATCCATAAGAAGAGGTGTTTAGAGGAGAAACCTTAGAAGCTAGGCCTTCCAATGCATATTCCTCTCCTAAATAGTAACAAGAACCCAGAACCCCTTCAAGAGAGCCAGGGCAGCTGGAAAACAGGATCATAAGAACATCCATACATGGAGAGTTCAGCAGTAGCCACATGATGGATGTGAAAATGCTGCTGATGTATTTTTGAAGGCTAACACCTCAGCAGCATTTTCAATTGTCTCCTACAAATAACTAGGCATTTTGGCAGCTACCCAGGAATCCCACACATTTCTGTGGTGGTGCATGGCCTTTACTCTGGAGATTTTGCACTACTTTAGGGCATTTTAAAGAGGGCAATGAAACAGTATGCTTTACTTCCCAGGGACTATCCTCCTCCTCAAGCTTTATGTAAACACCACAAGCCAGTTGCAGGCGACAAAAAGGACCCAAATACTGCAAGTCTGCTGTGCTGCTGAGCTGGGTACTGTAGCAAGTGAAAAGGGGAACATCCAGCCCATGGACCTTTACTTGCAGTGCCAGCTCTCAAAGATCACCTCTGTAGTTGATGTGCTGCTGCTGCTGCCTTGGTAGAATCAGGGCTGCTGCTGCCTCTCTCACAACAGCTAACTCGCCAGTGTTTTTAATCTGCTTTAGCAAGTCACTGTTACCCTTTGTGTGCTCCTGAGCAAGGAATAAAATTCTCCTGTTTTGATGCTCACTCTATGACTAATTTGAACCATTTGTTCAGTGCTGAAAATTGATGAGTCTACCATCTGTCAGTATATTTATTATTTTATTTTTTTTATACTTCACTGACAGCAAAAATAGATAAAAATGTAGCAGGACATAAGGTAACTGGCATTTAATATGACCATTAAATCATAAATAGCTTTGAACCTGATAGTTACCTCATTATGCAGGCCAGTATGGCATTCTTCAGATAAAGTAGAAAAGAATGGGTTATCAACAACCCCTATGCTGATATCCTCCTTGCTAATACAGTGACACAAGGCCATGTGATACACATATTTCATTTCCATGCAATCTTCCACAGTCACTCAGGTGAGACAATAAAATTCCAAGGAAAAATAGGATAGAAGTCTTCAGGGAGAAAAATCAATGATTCTATCCTTCATTTGTTCCCTCTCCTTTCTTTTGTTTTTGGATGCTTTGGCCATATGCTAGAACTTTAACTCAAGAGACACAGCATCAACCTGTTGCTTCCCTGGACTCAATTTTCCTGACACCTCATTTCCAAAAATTTCAGAGAAATCCTTTACAAGGTTCACAGAGCAAAATTTATAGGAAATTCAGGCTTGATTTTAGACACATAAACTGTCCCTAAAAGACTTGGGAAGAGGTTAGATATTTCACAGAGGGCTTTGCAGCAGCCAGTACAAGGAGAAGCAGCTATCTGCACTAACCAGCAAGGCAGATGGGTGAGTGGCTACTCCCCATGTGTTGGAGGAGTCATGGTCCTAAATGTGGGATGCAAAGAAAAAACTTAACCAGAGACTATTAATAGCCTGGAATCTGTCCATCAGTCAGGTACTCACACTACCTCTCTTGGGACATAATGGGACTGCTCAGTGATGATGGACTTCCAGGGGTGGCTTTTATATTTTATTTCCACTGGTTTTACTGGGAGGAAAATTGGGAAACTAAACACCTGCCTCCATTGGGTCCTAAATTTTCTGTAGCTCAGATTCATATGCTATCTATCCAAATACACAAATACAATTAGTGCATATTTCATCTGATGTTTGAGAGGCCTCAACAGAGGATTAAATCCAAAAAGGGCTTTCATACTTTGGCTTCTCAACTATTGATGAGATACATTGGTGGTTTGCTTTACCTGCAAAAACTCCTAACAAAACAAAAGAATCAGAAGTTCAGGACTCTACAGTACATGCATTAATTTTCTTTGAACTCTTGCAAAATGATCAAATTTTGAAAATGGGCTATATTTTAAATGCCTTATAATGATCTCTATAAATCAGAAATTGGTCCACTTCTTCAACTTTCTACTGAATTGCATGAGCATGAAAATATACATGATGTCTTCATTTTCTGCAGAGAGTGAAAGGGTAGTTCTTTAAATAAAGCCTGAAACTTGCTAGGACTGATACACTGGCAGAGAATGTAGAGTCAACATAGCATTCATTGTTTGAGTGAATTCTCTCTCCTGTCTACATTGTGAAAAAGGTGCTTTCTTCTCTGGTCAAGCTAGCAAGCATAATTTGAAATATCCCATCACATTTCTGCAGTGTATTAGATAACTAATTTATCTGCAGTAAACAGTGTAGGATGGCAACCATCAGAACGTAAGTTTAAATACCTTCATCATAACTTAGAATTGATTTGGGAGGGGTTGTTTATAAATTTCACCACTGGCCATTAACATCAGGCTCTCATTTCTTGTAACCATTTCAAACACAGAGTCTTTAAAGTACCTGACATGCTTGACTATAGAGGGTTTGGCATACTCAGAGAGTTTTTTCATCTCAGGTAGTCTTCCTAAAGGCTGGCTTTATTTTGCCTAATTTGCAGAAAGCCCTTACCCATACTAAGTAAGCAGTTTTTTGCTCTACAATGAGTTCCAAAGTGTTTGAACACAGTGAATGCGAAACTCAAAAAAAGGGAAAATACAACCATTTTGGGAAATGCAAGGTGGCAGAAACTTCTTAGCTGGATTGATGCATGCTATGAACACAGACTATGCTTTCCTCTTTGAAAACATGGTTTTAACAATGCATGTCCCACAAGGTAAATGGGCTACATTTGCCATTCTAACAAATCCCCATTCTTTGCACTTTTTCACAGCTCAGGGATACCTAACCACTTCAAACACAGGGGCTAAAAATATTTAGCACCCGTCGCTCTAGAGGATCATAAAATAGGAGTGTTTCTCCTATCTCAGTTAGTTACCTATTTTAAGTTAAAAAGCAATGAATGAATTAATAACAGGGCTTCATACTCAAATGTAGAGAAGCATTCAGCAGAATTTAGGACAGGAGTGTACGGTTTACTGAATCACCATGAACTTTAGGATGAGCTGGACTATTACACATGTGTAGTCTACATCCCAGCACACCGAAGTCTTGTTATCAGTGCTACCATCAACACTATTTTAGTCTGTTGTCCTTAAAAGGCTCCATTTTAAGATACTGACCTGAACTTACTGATCTTAACTTATCCACCAAGAAGCAGAACTGAATTTACACACACAATAATGTGACAGTGAAGATTTTCTTCAGCTAAGAATATAGTACAAACTCACAGTTAGGGGAAAGGAAGGCTCAGGTAACTTTACATTCCTGTTGATGAGCTGCTTCCTGTTGGTTTCCCTAAAAGGTGAAGATCCAAATAACCTTTTCTGAGTTACATCTTCCCTGAAATTTCAGCACAGAATGCAAGTTCCTCATTGCAGCATGTTCCTTCTCTTCGACTGTGCAACTCACACCTATCTTTCCTGCTTAGTAGCCATAATATCTCTTCTAGATCTCCTCAGATGCAGAGCATGCAGTCATACAGCTTTTTAATTGAACAGACTGAATATTTTTACACAGCAGTTCTGTTTTATTCAACCCATAAATTGGCTATAAAATATACAATATATCAAATATTTTGCTTTATTCTCTTCAGCGTGCACTGTTTATATAAAGGAAGCTGATACGTACACTGTAACTGCTTCTTTAATCATAATGATATTCTTTTCCTATTGTTTAAGAAATATAGACCAGGAAACTTTCTAAAAAATCCAGAACAAAAAGACAGCTGTAGTCCCCTTCAACATATTCTTAAACGCTAAAGCCACTGAATAGATGAATATGGTGAGGAAGAGAAAAAGCAAACAGCAGGTCTATCTACACCATAAAAAGTGCAGACAAAGCCTACCTGAGAGAGGGCCCTGCTGAAAGCAGCAGTACCCATGATGACATGGATTCAGCACCTCTTTGTGTAACTCTTGGCCAAGCCTGCACAGCTCAATCCAGCCCTCCACTGAGTACAAAAGTCCGTCTGGCTCTGCAACAATACGCTCTAAGAAAAATCTGCAAATTGGTGCTTGGGGAATGGGTTCTGAGTGCAGTGCAGGGTTTTACCTGATATGCAGTAAATAAACATACACATTGAGAAAAAAATTGCTCTTTTTCAGTGAACACCATCCTTCCCAACCAATGAAGACTTCATCTCCCAATGTACAAAGTACTTGAGCCCTGATACATTTACCCATTTTTCTTGTTTTTAAATATTTGAGTGACCACATTAGGACTACTTACATCCTCTGCTTCAAGATGTGGACAAAGATTTAAGAAATCCTATTATCATGACCACTGGGTAGCTATATCAACAGTGTATCATTTGCTGACTTCTGAATTCTTCAATTTGAAATCTGCCTGCATTTATCATATGTATTATTTTAAATGAAATTATGGGTTTCTGGCATCTAATGGAAAGCCCACCCAAAGAAGAGTGTGGTGGTACAAGGCTCTCTCAACTGTGGACTCCATGTGCCAGGTGGTTGGCACATGGACAGTGCAGCTACAAATTTTGGTGGCACTGGAAAGGGTAGGCTCTCCAGAGTAGCTGAACTTCTTTTCAGTGCACCAAGGAAGGCAAAAATTCAAAGGAGGTGACACATGCAAGATAGAGAAGATGCTTCCTTCTCTATTCACCTAAGTTGGGCCATATGTAGAGAGGCTGTCTGTTGATCTACAAAGCCACTTTTTCAGTTTGATGCAGCATATGTTATGTATATATGAATATAGCAAATAAGTAATGTTATCTCTGCCAAAAAAAAAAAAAAAAGCATCAAGTATGGATAAATGAAGCCTTGCCCTCTAGCTTGCAATCTTTCGCCTTTAAGTATTTCTTTTGCATATAACTATTAGCAGCTCAACTGCCATCCTAGCCAGCTTTTCTCATTTTCTTCTGTAGCCAGCATAGCAAAGGTGGAGAGGGGGAAATACGAAACTCCATGGCAAATCACAGATTCACTGCAAGGTGACTGTGAATCAATACTGAATATATGCAGTTAAACACTGGTTGAGATTTGCAACTCTGAAGATTATACTAACTAGATGATACAGGATTATTCAAAAATCATTTGAAATCAACACAATCACAATGAAAAGGAACAAAGGAGCAGCAGGCTCCTTTTACACTTCACAGAAGAGAAATCTTTTAAGAAAAAATAATAACAAAAGGAGCTCATCTTGGATCTTGGTAAGAATATCTCCAAAAGCAAACATGTAATGGCAAAAATTACATCATACCAACTGCTTTGCTTCAAACAACAGTAACACAAAACTGCTATTGTGAGGAAAACTAGTCACTGTATTTGTTTTCCACTAGATATACTATTGAGTTTAGCAGCCAGCTGTGTGTGAACTGTACCAGTTGTGTCGGCTCTAGAACATCCCTGCCTAAGCTTTGGTGCTGCATGAGCATGTGGATGCAGGCAGAACTTCATCTATGGCTAGAATTTTAATAACTCTAATGAAAGTAACAGGAAACTGAACTTTGCAGGAGTACACACTATTCAGAAAACCTCAATAGGAATTGATGCCACTGCATATACTAACAAATTAGCAAAGAAACCCACATTTACAACCTCAGGTGAATGCTGCACACTGAATACACTGCCCAAATCTGACAAGCCACATAGCTCAGCAATAACTCATACATCACCTTTTCCCTCTTCCATCATATGCAGACCCAGATCATATGCAAAATTTGAAAAAAAAATCAGAGTTGAACACACTGACTCTTCCTTCTTACCTCTATTCCTTCCTTGTTTAAGGCATATTCATCAAAATTCAAAATAGCAGTCTTGATAGTCCGTGGAGGAGGCAACACTGTCAAGCCAATATTAATAGCGTTGCTTCGTTTTGAGTCCAATACAATGATCTCCTGCCGTTTCCCATCTGCAGCAGTTTTCTTGAGAAACAAGAACAAGAAAATTACTTCTCCAGTCTGTTTTATAAAGTTATTCCTTTCATTAAGGACTTTCCCCATGCAAGAGTGCTGACACTGAATATAAATCTAGTTCATTTACAGTTATCAAAGAAACCGGAATTCTTCACCACAGACCCCAAACATCCTTGCTGGTGTCAGTGTGGGTTGCCAGGATTTAAGCAGAGAGATGAAATTAGTCTCTGGTCATGTACAAAGGTAAAATGTATTACTGCGAATCCTGGGAATATCAAAGCTGGTGTGAAGAGTCCGTCTGAGAAAAGCCTGGTGCTTTCACCATGGGGCAAGAGGAAGCTACTGCTGGAGCTAGCTGCAGCAGCGTGCTGAGCACAGCCTGGCAGGGGAAGCAGCGGGAGAGCGGAATGGCACCAGAGCTCAGTTCCTGGCTCCATTCCTCACACTGGCCAGCTCACCTCCTGCCCTAATCATCTAGTTGGAAAATGGACAGGGCAATTTTTAACGACCTATGAGGGCTCTCCCCTGCTGGCCACCCATGAGGGGCTCTAGAGACCCTCCTGGCGAGGCCAGCACAGCCTCTCCAAGAAGAGGGCCATCTCTTCTTGGGCTTTTAGCCAAGCCTACCACAGGCGCAAAACAACTTTAACTTGCCTTTTTAAAAAATCTTCCCTTCCCTTCCCTTCCCTTCCCTTCCCTTCCCTTCCCTTCCCTTCCCTTCCCTTCCCTTCCCTTCCCTTCCCTTTCCCTTTCCCTTTCCCTTTCCCTTCCCTTCCCTTCCCTTCCCTTCCCTTCCCTTCCCTTCCCTTCCCTTCCCTTCCCTTCCCTTCCCTTCCCTTCCCTTCCCTTCCCTTCCCTTCCCTTCCCTTCCCTCCCCCCTTTTTTTTTTTAAGTGCATTCTTTGAGACTAGGCAAAATCTATAGCTCTTACCTCCAGTAAAAACAATAGAACAACAGTGCAAATAATAACAGAACATTCTGTCTACATTCTTAGGTACCAATTAGGCAAGGCAACTGACAATGCATTTATATGGCATAAAGACAGATCTGAATGCAGTTTTTACTTTTACTTTAGAACATGCCTTTTATTCTCTCCTTGCACTGTGCTAGGATGTGTCGCTTTGAGAACTAAACATGTCATAACCCATGTAGCTGACAGAGGACTCTGCTCTGCATGTATTGGAGGGCAGGAGAAGGAGGGAGAATATGAGAATGTACAAAGGCATCCAGCTGCAAATGTAACTTTTACAAAGAAGATTTTCTTTCTTTTCTTTCTTCAAGCACAGAAATGGGCTAAGGGGTGCTGTCAAACATAGGGAGAAAGCCAACATACTTACACAGGCAAGTGTGTACCCAGTTTGCTATCTGCAAACCCATGTTTCAGTGCAGCACAGGCAGAAGGGACGTGACTGTGGCCTCCCCGCAGAGCCTGTTGCCAGGATGGGAGTTGATGGCTGTGATGGCAGTAGCAGCCTCAGCATAGATGCACCTCACGGGAGTGGAAAAGGAACTGAAGCTCTCTGGCTGCCACTCTGCCATGCGGCAGCCCATATGGCCATGCAGCATGCAGGACTATCCATGCTAGGGCAGCAGCTGCATCTCTTGCATCTCTCGTGGGTTTGGGATAGGATCACGGAGCAGACTCTCACTGAGCACGACTGCTTCTCAGAGCATGAAGCTTTGCTCCACCACTTCCCTTGGGTCCTGCCACAGCCACTGCTGAGCTAGACACAACCCTACTGCCAGCTCCACACAGTGCTTCCACATTGGAAGACCTGTCTTGGTTAATAAATACAATGATTTTTACCACAGTCCTTCTAGCTGTGAGTCAGTCCAGAATATGATGGCAGGTATATTGTTAAAATGATGCCTTCCCCTGGCATCTTTCTGCCTGCCCAGGAATTGGCACTCTGACCAGTGCTAACAGGGCTGCCCTGTGTGGCATTGTAACACTTCCATCACACTGACAAGATTAACACCATATATACAACTTCTGTATATAGATGAGACTGAAATCAAATGTAGGAGCTTGGCACTTCTATACATGTACAATCTTGGAAAGTAACAAGAAGTTCTTAAATAATTTAAAAAGAAAAAAACCCTCTGTCTTGTAGTAAATACATTTTAGGATTTTAGGATAAATTTTAGGAAGCCAAAAATGACATTCATTCTCATTTTTTATCTCTGCTTTGTCAGAATAGCTTTCTTTTGGCACCTACAAAAGCAGCCCTGAACCCTTCTTGAGCTTTCTCTTCTTTGAGTAACAGATTCTTCTTTTTATCTGGGAGCTAACTGAAGGATCTGAGATACAAACTTTCCTTTAAAGCAGTCATTTTTACTTCTAGGCCATTAATCATTTTTTCAAGACCCCAGTTGGTGGCCAAGACCACATGAAAACAAGCGGAATTCACCGGAGACCACTTCCTCCTGTGTCTCTATCACATTAAGCCTTTTTTAAGCCACTACTTTTTACCTTGTGCTGTACAGCACAGAATTACATAGCTCCAAAGAATTTATGCAGAAAAGGCTCAGGAAAAGGAGTTAAATTTAGGCTTCCCACATGTGGTATGGCTAAGTAAGTCTCAGCTTCATTGCTCTGTATTTAGGTTCGAAGTTTGACAAAAGAGACATACGCATTTGAGGGACATGCGATGAAAAACGCTAGACTGACTGCAGCCTTAACAGTTCTCTCTTCTCCTTTGCAAGGAGTTACGAAATACAGATGAGTTTTAGATAGGATGTAAGCATATATATATTTTCTGGAGTTATATCTGCATATTGGGTAAAAACATTTGGGATAGCTAGCTCTTTTCAAAAAAGGGGTCAGAAGCGATTTTAACTCCATTCCAGAGAAGAAGGCTGAGATACAAAGAAATCCTTTCCAAATGAACAAAAGGATGACGAAAAGAGAAAGATTTTACTACTTTGAACTTTATTACCCTACCATTAGGAAAATAATTCATTTTTTCCTGCAGTGAAATTGCACATGTGTAAGTGCATAGCTATTAAAAGAAAGTACAACTATTAACTTGTATTATAATCCTAGGTGACCTCAAGCTGTGTTTTATTAGCTCATTACCAAAAAATGACTTCAGGTGTTTGAAGGAAGAGTGCACTTGATTCCATATATTGATGTGTCAATATGTAGCATGCGACCTTATGTGCTGAGTATTTTATGACTAAATATAAACATAAAATTAAAATAAATACAAAATATATTGGGTGTTCTAACTTGTGGGAAACAATCATTCCTACAATGTATTAACAATTGCAGTGTATTTAGAGCTGTATGGGACCTCACTGGGCATATTCTACTGCTTTAATGAAGGCTGTGTAGTCCAAATAGGTTATTTGAAAACAGAACTGCAAAGATTAAACAGCTCTGCAGAAGGTGATCTCTGGTGTTACGAGCAGGTAGTCTAAGACGCAGTTCTTAATTCTGGGAGCAATACTATTTTAAGCTGCTTTTCCAAAGATCCTGTAAACAAAGACGTTCTTTAACTTTTTACTCCTAATACTTTTTCACACCTGCGAGCACATAATGGATTCCCATATCCTCCACAGGCTAAGGATGAATGAGCAAAATATTACTTTTAAATGACACACAGAACCTAAGAGAGGGCAGATAAGGTATTTGATAGCAAAAAGTGTGCGTATTTTGATTTTTCTTCACAGAAACGTAAACACTTGAAAGTACTTTGCCAAAATGCCTGCACTGCTTAGCAGAGAGAGAAGGAAAGAAATTCTGGACTGGGGGATACCTGATCACTTCTTCGCTTTGCGAATGAGTTGTCGCAACCTTCTAAATCCAGGAAGTAGACTTTCTGCAACAGAGAGTGCTGAGCTAACTATAATCAGGGAACGAGTTGTCTGGAGTGGTGCATAGTTTCCTACAATCAAGACCTCCTTCCCCAGACTCCTGTATTACATCCCACAATTTAAAATCCACTGCATTTTATTGCAGTCTATTGTGTTTAATGAAAAACTTCTCATGAGCCAGGAAGTAGCTGTTTATAGCTGTGTGTTGTGGAAATCACAGTGAGGGATTAGAAACTGGAGGAAAATTGGTTACAGCTGCATGAAAGAGCAAATACAAAGACAGAGCCAAAAGGGCAAAAAAAAAAAAAAAAAAAGCACACACTGACTTCTCTTTTCCTCTCATCCTCCTGGACTATTCCTTTCCATGCACCTGCTTGCATCTACTGCTACAAAATCTGGAGAACTGACTTTGGATTTGTTGCTTGGTGCTCTTTATTCAGCTGAACCAACTGAGCTGTGAGTCAGAGTTTACGATTTTATAGAATAAACCTGTTTTGGATTGCAGCCATTGGACATGAGAAACTAGACACAACGGGGAATGTTCTCCCTGGAATGAAACCAAGCAGTCTGGAAAAAGCAAGAGCTGTCCTTATTTGAATGCAATCTTCATACCAAACCTCAAGTCTTTTTACAGATTCAGTGGTCTGCTTAATAATTCCCATTCTTACTTGATGCAAAGACCATTTCCTGCCCTGGAAGATTTGCTGGTATTCACCAAAAACATGCAGGAGTCTCACAAGCCTCAGTAAACTTCCATCACAATAATTCTCAAGTCATCATTGTCTTCTGTACAGAGACAATGATATTTCTATGTCTGTGTTTTGGAAAGGGTGGAAAGAAAACCAAAAGTATAATGCCTCATGCAGAGAGCAGTATTAGTCTCCAAGAGGAAAGCAGTCACCTAAATCATTCTTCGGACTTGCACTAATTTCAAAGAAACCTGCTCACTCGTCTTTCAGACAGAAGCCAAAACCTGTGCCAAAGCATCAGGCAGCCCTTGCAGGTTTGCAAAGCAAATGTGAGAGGGAAAAAAGGGCCAAAGGTACTTTGGGAAGGAGCATGGTAAAAGACTGGAAAAATAAATAAGACAAAATTCAAACAATCTATCATTTTATCAAAATTTTTGGTAAGAATAAAAGATTAGGCCAGACTGATCCATTATAATTGTGGCATTTATGAAGCTTGGAAATGGCAAATATGTCATAAGTCCACATTCATTTCAAGGAATTAAGTGTTTTATGGATCTAAGAAAACTTTCTCATTCTTTCCATTTATGAACCATCTGTAGCAAATCTGTATTTACGGGGAGAGAGAGGAGGAGGAGTAACATGCTATAGTGTCACCAACATTCCTTCTTCAGCACAGAGGGAATTATAGGAAAAGAAATTAATTTCAACATCTGCCAAATGTGCTATCAGCTGAATGTGTTTTTAAAGCTGCTATGCCATACATTTCGGATCTATATACAACACATGTCTGAAAGCTGTTTCTGCATCTCAAAAAATTCAGCTAAGAACAGAGGCCAGCAGGATATATGTGGCTCTATAGTTATAGATCTATTGTTTGCTTAATGGGTGGTTAAATTGTTCCAATTGTGATGATTCTGCTTGGTTGAAAAGATCAAGAATGACCATCAGAAAGTTTTGAGTTAATAGTCTAAACAAGTGAAATTAAGAGATACCATCATGAGACATTTTTCCTTCCCAGATCGTGAGCAATCAATAATATGGCTTGACGGCAGAGCTCAAAGGGTGGTGATCAGTGGTGCCGAGTCTAGTTGGAGGCCTGTAGCTAGTGGTGTCCCCCAGGGGTCAGTCCTTGGTCCAGTCTTGTTCAGTCTATTCATCAATGACCTGGATGAAGGCATGGTTGACGACAAGTTGACCATGAGGCAGCAGTGTGCCCTCGTGGCCAAGAAGGCCAATGGGATCCTGGGGTGCGTTACGCAGGGCTACAAGGATGATCAGGGGCCTGGAACATCTGCCCTGTGAGGAGAGGCTGAGGGAGCTGGGCCTGTTCAGCCTGGAGAAGAGAAGGCTGAGAGGGGATCTGATCAGTGTCTATAAGTACCTCAAGGGAGGGAGTGAGGAGGATGATGCTGGCCTCTTTTCACTGGTGGCCACTGACAGAACTAGAGGTAATGGCCACAAACTGAAGCATCAAAAGTTCCGCAAGAACTTAAGGAAAAACTTTTTAACAGTGAGGGTGACAGAGCATTGGAACAGGTTGCCAAGAGAGGCTGTGGAGTCTCCTTCTCTGGAGATCTTCAAAACCCGCTTGGATGCAGTCCTGTGCCACGTGCTCTAGGTGATCCTGCATGTACAGGGGGGTTCGACTAGATGACCTCTAGAGGTCCCTTCCAACCTTAAGCATTCTATGAGCATTCTATGCCAGCAGAAGAAAAGCAGAATACTCAAGCCACTGACTGTTTTTATGTCACCATAAAGCATACAAACCTACATATAAAACAAACTAGAGGTTTATTTTAAAGAAAAGTGATGTGACAGGGCATCTTGTACTGGCACTTTAATTGGAAATTAAATTTCATTCATATCAGTTGTTCTGCTTACATTAGAAGAAAGATGGCTTATGCAGCAGTGAAAAACAAATGTTCTAGCTGATAATTTTTAAACTTAACTTCAGAATCCTACTGACACTAAGAGAACTGACTTTGTTGCTGAGACTAATGTGAAATAGTCATGTCCCCAGCCTTTGGGGATTTTTGGCATAACATTGCACCTAAAGAGTAAGGAATTCCCAGCAACAGAGATACTTTCTGTGTCAGCTTCTGTCCTAAATTTTGGATAGTTCAATTGTCCAAACTAAGGATTTAAAATATGTCTGTTCACCAGCTAATAAAAAACCACCTCCTTTTGAGTGTTTAAATGTAAACTCAATCCAGCTGATAAACTGATCCTTTAGATTCAAGTACATATGTAGCCTTTTTTTATTATTTTTTCAGTAGAACCAGTCCGATATTCTAACCTTTTACATAATTCCTAGAGTGACTAGGAAAATATTACCAAGTGAAGAACTGTCAAATATACAGATATGAATCATCATGCTGTGACCTTCACATAGCAGAAAATATTTCAGATTTCAACACCCAGTTTGGCACTTAAGTTTTAGCATGCTAATGTAAAACATTGGTATTCCCTAGTCAAATGACATCCAAACTGGTAGACATGAGGCAAGAGGGCAGCATGGTGTGTACTTATGGCAGGTACATGATCCTGGGCTCATATCCTGATATCTTCTGTCGTAAACCAAGCTAGGAAGACACCCAGTAATTTCCACTGTTATCATATAAACAATATAAATCATATAAACCTAAATCAAAATTAATACCAATATAATAGCAAAATAACAGGAAGCTGAACATGAGCTGTACCTTTGTGACAGGCAGTTCCTTGGACTTAGACTCAAAGAGATGCTCCAGTCTGGAAGTGTCCACCTTAATGGGTTCCAGTTTCGACCACAGGAATTCTCTGCAGCGTTTGTTGTTTTTACACTGCCACTCAAATGGCCGTACCTCATTCCAAAACAGACGGATGGTTTTCTTCTTCTTTAGGAATGCTGGCTGACCCCTAGAAACCTGGGGTGACCCTAAACCCTGAGGAGTGTTGAAGAGTGGAGGAGGAGCCAATAAATTAGCAGAGGGTGGAGATGGAGGTGGACATCCAAACAGTGGGGGAGGTGGCGGAGGTGGGAAACCCGGAAAAGAAGGTGGAGGAGGAGGAGGGGGAACAAGAGAGTCCCCAGGACCCATATCCATGTCCAACACGTCTATGTCGTCCTCCTCCCCCAAGTCTGTAAAATCCATGTCTTTGATTTTCAGTTCTCTAGGATTAGCCATCAGCTGATCCCAGATGTAGTCAGATTCCTTCTTTGGCTGTGCTGGTGTTTTCTCAGAGACCTGTTCACCAATTTCATCTTCAGACAAGGCTGTCCCATTGGCCAGCTCACCACTATTGAATTTTTCCGCAAAGGCTTTCACACTGCCTTGGTTGTCCAGGTTTCTAATCTCCATCTTTTTGACACTTTCATCTTTGGCCTGCTTAGTGGCCTGAAGGATAGAGATCCTACTGGCTAGACTAGTGAGTGACTCTTCACTTTCCTCCATCTCCTTCTTTTCCTCCTTCGCCTCCAGCTCCTTTTCCTCTTCATCCTTGGGCTTTTTGTTATGCGCATACAGCATGTCCAGCATAAACCACTTGTTGTTGAGAATGTTGCTGCACTGCTCATTCACACCAGCATCTTGAACGGGCTGTGACCACGGACCTGTAATCATACACACACAGATGGGAACAGTCAAGAGCCGAGAGCCAGAACATCAAGAATATTTCCCACCTCATGGGAAAAATTTCTGGAAAAACATGCACTAATAGTGTGATGCTGGGCAAGACGCAGTTCTGAGTTCTAAAATAAGTGGCTATGATGATACCCAGCTCAATCTTGATGGGTTGGGAGTAATTATTAATGTATATAGGGGGCAATTACAAACTGCCACAATTTCCAGGCTGAGGTTTCTTCTGAACCCTGTCAGATTTCATTTTGTACTTGCAGTCTCAGCTTGTTTTATAGGGTGCTTAAGTGCTCGGAACCTTTAATGATATAAAATATGGATTACGTATCATAAGAATGGCCACAAAATGGGCTACAGTGGTACTCTGAATACGGTAGAAACTGGAACTGTCCCAGGAAAGCTTCCTTAGGAAAAAGATTTTCCCTGCCTGATTTCAAGATCCGTATGGAACTGCTTCCTCGTTTTTTCACCCATCCTGCTGGCTGCTCTTTAAACCTTCAGATAAGTACTGGGACCATCTTCACAACACTGACTGCTTGAATCACAGAGACTGTATAACCACGGCAAAACTTCCAGGACAACTCTCAGTAATTACAAGCATAAATTACAAGCTTTTTAAAGTTACTTGTAGGAATACAAGCACCTAACTAAAAGAAACTTAGTGATTTTTGAAAATGTTGCTCATCAACCACTGTAATCTTCCCTGCAATATATGATGAAACTGAAAAGTAATGGCCTTCTGCCCACATCATTTTCATTTAACACGTAATGAAGGTGTAATGAAGCTTCATTTTTCTGACTACTATTCTTTCCAATGAACTATAAAGAATACTGCTTTGTGAGATAGCACCATAAATAACAAGTTACTGTATCTTAAATGTAAAAATAAATGATACAACATTTTAGACCACATTCCCCTGAAAATAATATTGAAATAATGCAAAAAGCATGCCCTCCCGCTTCCAAATGTTGCTTCTTTTTCCAGTGGGCATCAAATAAAGCAATAAGACATAAAGTCTTTTTCCACAGGATTGTTTTCTCATTAGGATTTGCATGTAGTTGTCTTTGATGTAGTTTCAGTAGACAACACCATCTCCTTCCCCACACTATGGCTTTCCCTAGCTGAATGCCCTCGGAAGATTGCCCCCTCCTTGCAGCTGTTCCTTTAGGGATGTCCAAGATTGCTGTCAGGATCTATATATCCCATATAACTTGCCTTCTGTTTTCACCAGCTAGAATCCTCCAGAATTTAATCCCGTTCCAAAATTTCTCACCAAAATTCCCCTAGACACCATCTCTGATTTGGGCTCGCAAGTCTGCCTCAATCTTTCCATCTGTTTTCTAACCAACCCAAGATGACTGCCGTGAAGCCTGTTACTGCCTAAGTACCCTCTTTCCGCACTCTCCACAGATAAATCTGTGAAATGCCATCAAAGAAGAAGGCAGGAAGGAGAACTCAACAGAATGGCTAACAAAAGAGGGACACGAAACAAAGTTTTTACTCCTCTGTCCTTAATGGAGTTGGACAGAAACACTGTGCTCAAAAATGACAAACTGCCTGCTGGGAATCTGAGAGGTACTAGAAAAAGCACTCTCATTTGATTTCTGCATCTTCTCATCCACTAGATTGCAATCTATTACCTACATGAGACTACATTACACAGCATAACCTCCAGTCTACCAGTAATATATGTCAATTTTAAGAAGCTGAATTTTACATGGGCAGAATGTATTTCTTGACTATTAACAAAAAGTATGTAAGCAATTATTCGAATGAAAGAATAGGGTGGATGGGACAAGATAATTGGAAAATTTTTGTACCCTCACTTTGGGTACCCTTGACTACACCACTGTGTAATGATATCCTTCACCTGTGATATCCACAATGCCTTTCCTGCCTACACATCTACCTACTTTTACTCAGCACAATGGTATTCTAAGTGCTCTATTCTAGCTCAGCTTTGGCATTGATTGAAAAGCAAATAGTTCTTAACCATCAACCAAATTAACATAATGATTCCTAGAAAATTGCAATAGGCTTTAAATATGAATGCACACAGCAATCTAATAATTTATTGCTAATAGATGCTGTGATTCAGAGTCACCCCTCTTTCTGAGAAGAGCAAGATTGTATGTCACATTGAGCAAAGTCTTTATTTTCTTATCTAGAAAGAAGCTATCTTTGTTTTTTTATCTCTATTCAGCAAACTTAAAGCAATGCACTCCACTGTTCAGCCTTAGGCAGACTGGAAATCAATTGCTCTAATCTAACCTGTAAAGAAAGTGGAAAAGAACAATTAATCAACCAAGGTCTAAAATCTGCATTTCAGTCCCTTTAGGCTGTGTGAAAACTTCTGGTTGTCATTCTGTCTCCTTGGCAGCAAACTAGCCTATAAGGTATTTATCAGGATGGGCTACACTTCACAGGTTCTAATTCTAGTTCAGAACCACTGATCATTAACAGGACTGTTCTTTTCCAGACTGTGTATAAGTTCCTTGTGCCTTCTCCACAAAAGCTGAAGATGTTCACAGCCCAGATCCACATTCAGCAGCTCCTTTGTATCCCTCTGTTTTCTGAAGCCTGATCAAGATAGGAAAAATCTAGGCAAAGAAAAGACATCCCATCCTTCTTTTCTCCTCCTGTTGCATTAATAGTAAGTTAGGAGTAAAGGCATGGAAAAAGATTTTTGGAATCTCATGACAAGTTGTATCAGGGCCCTTCATCTTGTTGTTTTGACATGTAGGAAACCTAAAAAAAATTATTGGAGAGTGAGAGATGCGGTTTGTGGTAACACGATTAAGTGGTTAACATGCTAATCTTGAGTGAAGAAAACAGTCTCAAATTTAAGAAAATCTTAACCATCCTTCTGAACACAAAGCCCTACCAAAGCCTGTGGTTTTTCAAGCAGTGATGACACAAGGATTTGTCCATGGCAAAGGAATTATTAGTGACAGGTGTAAAGGGTCTATTTGCAAGTAAACACAGCAACACAGCTGATAATTTAACTTTTTTTTTTTTTTCAAAGGAAAGTCTTCGTTATTGAAAAAATTTCACTTTACCAGTTTCATTGTCACTGGTTAACTTGTCCTCTCTCTCTTCCCTCTCTAAAGTGCTGCTTGCTGAGGATATGCTGGATGCAGAGCAGTTGTCTTTTTCATTCACTTCCTCATTCTGCCTCTCTTTTTCACTGAGTATTGCACTTTCTTCTGGCTCTCTCTCTGGTCTTTGCTCCACCTCACTCTCTGGTCCCACCTCTGTAGCCTCTACTTGCTTGAGTGTCTCCGCTCCCTGCTTGGCCTCAGCCTCCTGTTCTGGTTCTGTCTCTGTCTCTGCTTCGGCCTCGGGTTCACTGGCACTCACTGGCGGAGAGAACAATGGGAGAAAGAGATTCACTTAACGGCGTCTTGCGAGGCTCACCCGCCTAAACAAGAACCATGTGGAAAATTGTATGAGCATCTTGCAAAAAGTAAAGAGAAAGTGAGTTCATGGCATGCATAACTTTGCAAGCAAGAGGCTGGTGAGTGCTGGGTGACAACAGCATCACACGCAAGAGTGGCCTGGCAAAGCCATGACTCATGGTCTGGAGGCAGCAGCTGTTTTTATATATGCTTCCACAGCTGGAGTATTGGACTTGCACACCAATTTGAACCACCAGGAAATGGGCATTCAACCCAAGAATGACATTTAAAACTCAGTGCCCAAGCAGAGCCAGGAAGGGAAAGATCTTTTTAAAAGCAAAGAGGAGAGAGATTTTGGCTCTTAGTTGATTATTCTCTGGTTTCTGAAAGATTTTTTAGCGAGCTTCTTTTTTCACCTGCTGAGGAACAAATTTTTTCAACAAAAAATACAAATATTAGTTTTATTAACACAGTTAAATGGCACAGTCTGGAAATGGCACTGACAAAATACATATGTTTTTGTGCATATTTACTTCAGAACAGCCACAACAAAACTGGACAAAGTTCCCAACTGATTGGCATATGGCATAAATTTAGTTTTCAAGTGGTTGGCATATGGCATACATTTAGGATTTCTTTTTGTCAGTTGGCACACAACAAACACTGTTGATGGTAAGCTTGGTTTCTTC
The DNA here is from genome assembly GCF_000705375.1 of Tinamus guttatus. The sequence continues at coordinate 325,243 of NW_010585441.1, read as the reverse complement.
TTCCCTGATCCATCACTGATAGTGAAATTCAGTCATTCACCTTTACAGTTTTTAGCCAAACCAGCTTATTTTCACATGCAAATATTCTCTGCATGCTGCAAGGAAACTGGAGAGCATCCACACATATTCACATCAAGCAGTTCACATCAATGCTCTGAAAATTGAAATGGCCATGCAAGAATGATGAAAATGGACGTGCATATTACTTCTGCATATTCCTGAAATCCCTTTTGCATTAAATCTTGTGCAAGAAGGCTGAACTAGAATGACTAAGTCATATTAGTTTCTTCCCTTTGCTTACCGCTTTCCATTACAACATTGCAAAATATGCTTTCAGACTTGTCACAGTCATTGGATCCCATGATATATGATGCGTCTTTCTTCAAGAACTAAATGAATCTTTGAAGGAAAAGGCAACCTAAGCATTTCAGTCCTCTGGGAGCAGGAAAATAGATTTATTCCAAGAAAGTATAAACCTAAACTATGAAGGTCACAGTATTTTCCTAAAACTTTTTCATGTTGAGTGCCTATTCCTGAGACACACACAAAGTAATGATTTCTAACACTGCCTGGGCTAATCTTTACAATAACACACTTAAGGTTTAAAGAAGCTCTCAGTAATGCACCCTCAACATGATACTATTTCCTGATTCATTTTATGTCATTTAAGTGCTTATAATTAAGGATTTTTTTGCCATTGATTTAATCAGGACTATGTTCTGCACTTCATGGTGCATATATAAATATATGCATATATAAAAATATATACATATATATACATATTTATATATGCACATATAAATATATACTAATATGCTTGTATATACTTTTATCTCTATAAAATGTACTTGTAATATATATAATATATAGTTAATGCCCATGCAAGCCTCTTTAAGAGGTTTTAAAACACTTCCAGTTTAGGAGCTTACCTTTCTACCTCTTCTACATAGAAAGTATTTAAAAGTCTATGATTAGATAAGACAGCAGTTCTGTGGCTCTTATTTCCCTAAATAGATCTCTCTCTTGACTTTACCCTATTTAGGTAACGCTTATGAGAGAAACAAAATTATGGAAAGCTGACAATAAGGTGGAAGACACTCTGAATCACTGTGCTGTGTTTTTTTGACCACAATTGTCATTGAGCAGGGATAGTATGACAGCACGATAAAGTCAAGCCAAGAATGGAATATAACTGCCACAAGTTTAGGTATCCTTCAGGAGATACTGAAACTAATATGGAAGTAACACAGCATCTGAGAGACTCTGAGCACAGCACTGCAGTGGTCTGCAATTACTGTATGCTTATAAACAAATGTTATTGGTTTATCTTGAAAAATCATTATTTATTGCGTTTTTTTTTCTCCTAAAAGCAAATGTTGCTATCCAATAATGAAAAATAGCAACAGCTCACATAGAGAAGGGAGCTGACTAAAACTTGGCCAGGATCGCTAATGCTTATGACACTGTGGTCGTCATGAAGCTATACTAAAGATTCAAAAATGAATTTGGGGGAGACATAAAAAATGCTTGAGAATATATGGATGTATATCTGGAAAGCACCATCGAAAGAATTTTGAATCTGTGCACCTGAAATAGTCCACCAGAAAGATGAGAAGAATCAAAGCATAACAAAGAGCCATATATATTTATATCGAAGCATAAACACCTCTAAAATCAACCATGGATATGCTGACATTCACTTTGAGTCTCTCTCAGTTTTGTAATCATGCCAAATAATCCAACTATATCCGAAATAACTGCAGTGAGCCAACCCCAGTAGCTCTTCCCTCAAAAAGTAGTTCAAAAATCACCTTTGTCAACAAAGATTATTGAGAGAAGAAACCCAGCAATATGTGTAATTGCCACATGCGGTAATATCCCAGCATGCTGTAATAAACTGGGTTGATATTGAAAAAGTTTCTAAAGATGTTTAAAAATAAAATTCACATTGGATGGTTGTTGATGACCTATTTTGAAAAGTTATCAGTATTTCAGTCCAGTATTTACAGGATTGACTTTCAAACTAGACAAAACCTGTCAAGCGGCAAACTTGCAGGTAAGAACAGAATTAGTTAAAGAACCCAATTTCTGTTCCCCTTGTTCAGTCTTCCTGATGGATGAAGAGTGGGAAAACTTAGGGTAGCAAGTTTGGCCATATCAAAAACCAATGGCAAAAAATGCTCCTTGATATGTTCTGAGAATTAATGCTGATGATATTATGAGCAACATATACTTCTAATTGACCACAACAACAACAAACCCTTCTCTTTGAGAGAAGTGTGAAAAATACTGTACTAAAGCAAAAAGAAGCTACCTCTATTACTGAATCTCTCAAGCTCAGCTCAGGTTTTAATGAGAACTATATGAATGTGAAAACTATGTTATGTTTTTTGTTAATTAAAACAAGTGAGAGATAATTTAACTTTGGTTAAAAGAAGTTTTATTTGCAATTGGATTCATCAGGAGGAGGAAAACTAAATGTGGCTTTAAAGACTAATTTTTGAATCACATGCCTATTTCTTTTTCTGCCAGAGCTTAATCTCTAAAGATGTATTATATATTATCAGAAAAAAAAAAGTGAAGAGTTCTTGGGAGAATAAAATCTCCCAAAGAAGGTCTGTAACATCACCAAAGAGGCGGTAACCTCTGAATGAATGTGTACAGATCTTTTTTGTTGTTGTTGTTATTGTTTAGAAGGTATAAAAGGGCAACTAGTCTTATCTGTTTCCATTTTTTTCCCAGAAACCAGACTACTTAACCTTAAACCTGCTATTGAGGTACAAGACCCTACATTCATGGTGGTACTTCTGCAGAGTATTTTCCTCCTAATTTTCCTCCTAATGAGGAATATTCACCATGCACCACCTCTGTATACCTATGTCTATTGGTTCCTCAACATGATGTTCCCTCTTTTTAATACTCTTTTAATATGTAGTGTAATCTGCAGTCTTCCCCTAACATGCTTCCTGGGATCCTGTCACACTGCAAAAGCAGCTGATGAGAAGCTGCAGACCAGACTCTATTTCTACCCATGGCACAGACAGGAAGACAGAAGGCCTAACTGCACTTTGCCTAACACTGTGATGCTTACATATGCCTGGAATTTGAAAGAGAAGACATCAATGTACCTATGTATAGACAAGTAGAAATAGGCTCAGTAATCAGTGGCTCAGCGTCCACGTGGTGGTTCGTAACAAGCAGAGTATCCAGTAGTTGCCACTGAGGCTGATACTGTTGAATCTCTTCATTAACAATGTGGATGATGGGACAGAATACACCACCAGCAAACTTGCAATCCATTGTAAATTGGGTATGGCAGCAGTATGCTAAATAGTAGAGTTTTAATCCAGAAATGGGAAATTTGAGGTCTGGGCCAAAGGAAACCTCACCAACTTCAGCAAGGTAAAGTGCAAGGTTCTGCACCTGGGGTGGACCTGGAGGACATAGTGGACACCGGCCTAAATGACAGCCCACTGTGTACTTGCATTGCAGAAAAGACAAATCGCATACGGGGTTCCATTAGAAGTACGACCAGCAATTTAAAGTAAGTTATTTCAATGATAATGAGACCTCATCTGAAAACAGCGTCCTTTTTTGGACCCTGCCTTCTTCATGAATGAGACTGAGTATGAAATGAAAATGAATTGTCTCTTTCTTCCTCAGGTCAGGTCTTAGGTTGTCTGCTCTAGCTCTTCCTCTACCTTTCTGCACAATCATCTCCTTTGGCTGTAAAACTGTGGCTTCAGCGGTCTCATGGTTTTCCCAATTCTCTACCACTCCTCTATCTACTGAGACATTTTCAGACAGTCATACTTCAGGCAGTCTTTGAGTCTTGCTCAGCTACTGATAAATGGAGAAGGTTTCCTACTGTCTGTTATGCACACTTAGGTTAACCCGATTACTTCCTCAAGTACTACATAAAGCTGCTTCTCACAGAGAAGAGTTCATCTCCAATTACTTTGTGGTTTGACTTCAGAGATATCTTGACTTATTTTTGCTCTTCTTTATGGACATGTGTAGTTCATAAAATACTCTCCAATTAAATTACCAAAGAGGAAGGAGGTGCTCTAAAAAAAATACTAGATTCCATTTTGCAGTTATGGCAGTTATTCATTTCCTTTAAATGCCATACCATGAGTTTTACAAGAGTAAATCTTACAAGACTTGATTACTTTAGTGGAACCAATTGTTTTATATGAGAAAACACTTCAGCACAGTAAGTCCAGATTTTTGTCTTTTATAGAGATACTGAGAAACTTCACAGCATGGGACAAAGTTCCCTAGATAGAACCCATTGCTTCTTAAGTCCACTATATCCTGGGAACCCAAAGAATACTGGGGACAAAACACATCTGACTCCTAAAACTAGTTACTGTTTAGCTAGTAAAGGAATTGTTTTGCACGAATACACTTCCCACTTGGCTGCAGGTTCAGAGTAATGCAGAGGTGTATCCCATATCAGTTAATATACAGTTCTTCTGAAAGATCTGAAGGGCCTTAATGAGCACCAAACTAAGCAAGTATTTTTCTTCTACAACTTTGTCGTTGCTTGGAAGATGATGACTCCTACATATAAAGAAACTCTGGGGGAGTTGTGCAATCTAGGCCTTGACCACAGCTCTATTTCTGCCTTCCTACAAATGGCTTAAGCAACTTAGTGCCTCGGTTTCTCCATTTACTAAGTGAGAATAAGAACATTTCCTGAGAAAATATTTTTTTCAAAAGAGATGTTAAAGGAGATAAGAATTCCTTATGTTCCATAAGGAACTCAGACACTAAGCTAGAGGTCATGGCACAAAACCTGCAAGCAAATGTGCCAGCTTTTGCATGAAATCCAATAAACTGGCCACCTCCAAAGAAGGGGGCAGTCTACGCCATCCACATGCTGATTATTTCTGATTTAATTTTACTCCTAAGTAGCAGTTCTTACTCATGCAGAACTCCCACTGAAGCAAGATGCTCTTGTGCAGTCTTAGCCCTCTACCTGCATTTGTTCATGGCTGGACTTGTGCCTTAATCTTCCCCATCCACATGTTCTCTCCTGCAGTTCATCTGCTGAGCTTCCAGGTGCTATCCTCTGTTTTCGTCAGTAGAAAAGTCCTGCCTACCTATGTGTTGATTGCTTCATAATATTCAGAACTGCCTGAAGCTGCCCTGTACACCTGCTCTAAACTTATTCTCCAAACAGATTATGCTACTGCATTTCATGCTGCATTTTTTGAATGCTTCCAAGAGAAATATGTTAAAATAATCATCATAAAAGAGATACTTGCTCCCTACCTAGGTCTGAAATCTTAATGGTGGAAAAATCTAGCTTTTTGCTTTAAAAGCAATATTGCACTTGAAAAACTGGACATCTTAGTATTTTTGAAAATCAATGTTACAGGAAAATACCCATGCTTTTTAACTTCAAATGATTCCAGTGAGACTCGCAGGGTGTCAGACAAGAAAACCAGAAATTTAACTGAGAAAACATATAAACCTAAATTAAATGAACTTCACCTGTTTAATACTTTGAGGATAAGTATATACATCATTCAGTAGCAGGAACTTTTTCCTTAAATTGCCTTCCTTTATAGCATGCTACCAACCATAACACTCAATAAAACCAAGCAGAGAAAATCACAAAAGCATTAATCATCAATAGCAAGTCGCAGGAAATCAAATTAAATAAAAAAAGAATGATGGCAATAATTTACCCTCAACATGCACTGAAGCTCCCCATGTTAATGCAACATCATGTGGCACAAATATAAATCTGTATGGTGTTTTTTTTTTTTTGAAGGACTGATGCAAGTGGCAGAATGACATGCACACACACAAAGTATTGCTCTGTACACCACTAAATTATACGACAGCAAACCAACTGTGCAAACACTAATTATACTTTCCTTTTAAGTAATTGTCTGTGGTCTCTTTTAAGTCTTTTACTACATGTGCTACAATTTTAAGAGTGTTTGTTGGTGTTAAAAATAACCAAAACACTCTCTCTGCCTTCAGTTCAAGTCCTTTTCTGTTTGCTCCACTCAGATTGTGCTATGCGACGTTATTATAATCTTGGCATTCATCTGTTGCATTTCTTTCAGAGAATCCACATAAGCAAAAATCTGTTGGCAGGAATACTCTTGGTTTAGTACTCAGTAACTCCTAATATATGAGGAACATGAGGCTAAAATAAAACCCTCTCTATCCTGTATTTTCCAATTATTTTATTCTAATAGCAGCAGACAATGACAATATAAACCAGCAATGTATTCTTTACTTGAATGACTAGAAGACAGCCAAATCTATGTGGAAAAAAAGAAAGGAAATTCAGGCACACAGCATGGAGCAATATGACAAGACCCTTTACTTTGGCACCTCGGAGGTTATATTCATGCATTAAAAAGCACTGCTAATCCGAGAGAAACAGTCATAAAACTGTCATGCTGTCCCCCCCACCCTGTTCTCACTAACCTTCTGAGGGCTGAGGAGTCCCGCAGGGAGTGGAAGGGGTCTTCAGCTCTTCCTGGGACTCGATAGATCCTGGGCTGATGCACTTGGGTACCGGCAAGGATGGCGCTGAAGGTCTCAGGTTCAAGGACAGCTCACTCCTGCCTCGGCTTACACTCCGACTTTTCAGCTCCTTCTCATACTCCTCAGCTGCCAATCTCTCCAAGTATTTGTATCTGAAAGTTAAATTCCAAATGGTTTCCGTAAAGACAGAGAAGCCTGTGCTTGATGCTTTTTTATGGATGAAACACCTGCAGAGAATGAGCTGACTTCCTGACACAAGGGGTAAGGCACTAAACTGCCTGTTTGGTCAAAGTGCCAAAAAATGCACACCAAAGCAAATACTGTTTCCCTGAAAGAAGTGAAATTGCTCATGACAAAACAAATCCAAAAAATGGTAAAATTAAACAGTCCTTAGATATAGCTTTCTGTCTGCATAGTCCTTCTCCTTTTGGAAGCATTTGCCTGTCCTCCTTTTCACTCTCCTCCTCTACCTCCTCCTCCTCCCAGCCCTCCCTCCCCCAAAACTAAAATTGGAGGGGAGGAGGGAGGGAAGGCTCCAAAGCCAGAGCCCCTTAATTCTGATGCAAATAGCCAAAGTCTGAGACTTGCTGCAAAGACAGAAAAATGCTTCAGTGCAGCAGGCAAAAACAGATCTCCCTGAAAATAATACCAACAATACCAATAGTAAATGCTTGGATCGCCTATCTAAAGTCTCTGAACCTGCTTCTATTTGCTCTGAGAGCAATTCACTGGAATTCACTTTGTTCTCTCCAGAGTCTACAATGGAAAGATTTCTTTTTTTTCAATGCTAAAAAAATTCTCTGCTGGACTCAGACATCCAATAGCTTGGACCTGACGTCACATGTAGTTTATTCATCAAAGTCACTTTAAAAGAACAAAGACACATCTGTTTTGCATTTTAGGCAGGCAGAACTCACTAACTGTTTATTAAGACCAGCTACCAATCATATTCTTCATAGTGTGCTTTATACATTTCAACCAAAATAACTTTGAAATATGTGCCTCTTCCAGATGTCTGCTAATTTTATCTACCGTTATTTGCTAGAGAATAAATTCATGCATGCAGCTGTATCAGGCTCTAGACTGTTAATCTTACCCACAAGTGAACTGTTAAACAGGTTAATTGAGACTACTGCTTATGCCCCTGAAATGCTGTGGTCATCCTCCTTTACCCTGCTGTTGTAAACGCTCCATAACAGGGAACACCTCTCCTCCCCCATTCCACCTCACTGACAGCCCAAATTAGTGTACAAGCGCCCATTAAAAGTGGAAGGGGAAAGAAGGCAGCCACATATGGTAATAAACATGCTTAGTACATATGGTAACCACACACACATGCATGTCTGAAAACATCTATATCGAGCATAGAAACATGTCTTTGAAGAGCAGTTCTTGTGTTTTCAGAGTCAATTTGTTTTATTGCAAACAGCAGTAATGAAGAACAAACTAATTTCTCTCATTCCTCCAGAGGTATGCACGTACTTTGAACAAGTTCTGCAAGAAAAGGAACCCCTACAGGCTGTGGATGAAAATATAACAAGCCACATACTTCTATGGTTATAAAATAGGAACTGTTTACAGTTCTAACATGAAGCCAATTCTAAAGAATGATTTTTGCCCTTTCAATAGAGGGAAAGCCCTTTGCCTTCATTATCATAGTGTTTTGTTGCAGTTAATGAAACCAGTCCTCCTTTTAACTGTGGTCAGTTACGTATCGTAGTTTTCCCCCTCCTCAAAAATAGAGCAGATGGGATTTAAGACTCACAAAGAGCTATTCAAATTGATAGTTTTGCTAAAACAGGTACAGTCCAACTGACTGCAATGAGGATTTTTGCAGTTTGCTAGCACACTACAACAAAGATCTGGATGGATCCTTCTATAACAGGGGGAACTACAATGTTCTACTGTCCTCAGCTCTTTTACAGTTGCTTTAGCACTTGAGCTCTGCACTGCACAATTAATAACAAGCAGAGAACTATCAATGGCCTTTTTGAAAGACCACTAAAAGAGGAAAGGTACCCAGAGCAACAACTTTTATTGATGCACATGGACAGCAATATCAAATGGGCAAGCTATTAAACAAAATATGGCAATCTAAACCAGGTAAGCAAAAATGATTCTGCACTCAGTCGTTATTCCTTCACACCTGCCGAACAACACATATTTAGCTTCTTCTCTTTTCTCCTTTTCCTGTTTCCTTTCCTCTCCTCTCCTTCCCTCTCCTCTCTCTCTCAACTCAGTGTCTCTTTTCTCAACTCTGTCTCAATAGTGAATGTCTTAATCATCAAATCCATGAGATCTCATGAAGATCAAAATCTGGAGTGAAAGGGCTGAGATAGCACCTCTCCACTGGATTTAATTCCTCCACTACAGGGCTGATAAAATGCCTCGTTTATATTGTGATATTCCTTTAAATCAGGGAAACCTGCTGACATCATCATGCCTATGCTTCACAGATAACAGACATGCAAATTTTGGGGCTATCCATTTGGTATAACTCCAAATTCCTTTTATAATGGAATAAAAATACTATTACATGTTCTCCAGGTCTCTGAGCAATGCCACAGAGTTACTAAAATATTCCTGTACCAGCAAAGTAACAGGTATGATCCCATTTGAACTGTAAACAGCACTGGAGATCACTTGGTAATGCATCTTGGCTAGGAGGTTTTTAAAGGACCACTGAAAAATGCTCAAGCAAAAGTCTGAGGCCAATCAGAAAGAACAACTTGAAATGAATGTTACCGAGTTACTTGCAAAACCATGGAAACTGCAGAGACTACTCTCCCTCATTGGGAACCCACCCAAAACCATGAGAAAAGCTGCCGTTCATATTCTGGAGATCAGGGGTGACACGATAGCACGCAGCAAAGATTTGACAGAATTTAGACAAAACAATCCTTTTAGTGGAGATTTTTGTCTGTATTTAATATTCTTTTCTTTTACTTTTCCTAACTGATATAGAGGGAAAGTCTATATTTAAAGTAGCAGAAACTTAGCCTTTTGCTTGCTATAAATAAGGTAGTATTTTAACTAGGATTTTCACACTTTTAATACAGCATTTGCTTATGGTCTTTTTATTCCTTTAAAAACAAGACAACATTCAGCTTTCTCTATGAAATTTCATTTGTGCAAAGGTGTTTTTGGGAAAGCAGAGAATTATATAGGGTCAGTGTAATGGACTACTGATGCCTGACTTCAGTTACAGGAGTTTTCTCCATTATTTACATACAGTCAAAGTAAGGATGTATCTTCCTTATGAGAAGGAATGTTAAGTTTAATATTCCAGTTCAAAGGATAAAGACACATTGCTAATGACTCAGTTGGCTCAGATTGTACAACAATGATGTCCTGCTGGTGAACATATCCAAAAAAATACTACAGTTTACTTAGCATGTTCCATTACTGCTTGAAAGTGCTGGAGAGCTCACTTCCAATTTGTCTCAAAGTTAACTTATGAGAATGTTTGCTGTGAAAAGTTTTACTCAAGCTAGGACAGTGTACGATGTTTATGTACCCAGACATATTTCATTTTAGAAAGGGCTTTATACTATTTGCAATTGTTTTGGCTGGAAGGACAAAGGAAAGCCCATCAACCTCTGATTTCCCTTAGAAATGTTAAAATCATTTTTAATTCAGCGAGAATGGGCATGCTGGTAGATCAGATTTAAGTTTGCAGAAAAGAACTGCCTTCTATACAATGATTTTGAGAAAAAAAAAAAAAAACAGCAAATGTGCCAATTTCAGCAATGGCTGCTCATACACTTGGACGTTAAAATTCCATCCCTTGACAATTTTTATGAATATCTCTGGAAAACAAATTTCAGAGAATCATAAAAGTAGAACTGAAGCAATCTGAATGATTTCTCATCTACTGCTCGTTTAGCAGCACAGACATATTCCAGGTGAAAACAGGAGTTTCCTCCAGAGTTTAAATAACCACTAGTGGAAGCAGAGATGAAGCAATTGTATTGAAAGGCAAAGGTCTCTAGTTGAGTGTTCCTTGAAAAATGTGCTTTCATAAGCACTGGAAGTCCCCAGCCTAGCCCAAGGTTTATAAATTCTCTCTCTCTCTCTATATATATATGTTTAATTCAGTTGACAAGTGCAATCCACTTATACAATGTTTCAATAACAAACACTGCTAACCTTACAAAATTTACTCCTTGGTGTTTAGAGAGACTGGCATACAATATTTGGCCCTAAAAGATCAAACATGTTTTGGGAATAGGTCAGGTTGCATTGGCCTGCAACTACAGCTTTCAAATGTTTGTGAACCTGGCTTCCTCCTATATACTCAATTGCCTTTTCTGACCCCACCAGAAAGCTTGGGACAGACGTACTTGATTCATAGCAATACTAAATCTGGGCAAATTTCTGAAGCAAACAGAATAGGCTTATTTTCAACATAAAGAGATAAGATAGATCAATCATTCTCATACATTCCAGTGCCACTGCTTGTTATTTATTGCTGTGCTTACAGCTGAACTTGATTCCCATTTTAATGAAACAACAGCTCTCTGTTAGAGTTCTTTTTAAATAAAATGTTCTGTGCATGCATAGTTAAAAATTAAGCAGCCAACGGCTACACAATAAATCATACAGAAAGTAGAAACAACCAAAGGGAAGGATGAATGCATTATATACAAACCTCTCTTCTCTTGCCTGTCTTAGTTCTTCTCTTTTGTCTAAATAATCACGGCTAAAAGGAAAGTTGTAATAAGTTGCAAAGGAAACTACAAGAATAAGGTCAGTAACAGAAGTATATATATCCAAAATAATACACAGTAGTGTGCTATGATCTGGAGATCTTCCAAACTCACCTGGATGCCACCCTGTGCCACGTGCTCTAGGTGTCCCTGCGTGAGCAAGGGCGTTGGACTAGATGATCTCCTGAGGTCCCTTCCAACCTCAACCATCTGTGATTCTGTGATATGTGTGTGTGTATATATATATATACACACAGTAGGAGAAGCCAAAAGCAGTACAAAGAGACTAATTGGAGACAACAAAGGCTGTTTTCAAGAAAAATGAAATAAAAGTTTGTTTTCTGAAAAGTATGCATGCACACTTAAGCATGTCAAGGCCATATGTATGTACACACCGAATGTGTAGTTTGAAAGGCTTAAAGAATTAAAGCGTTGAAGTACATACCGAAACCTCCTAACTGGAATTAGAGGAAATGGGATGTTCATGAAGAGAAGAACCATTAGAGATTATTCAAAATTACTAATTTGCTCCATCTCAAATACTCTGAAACAGTGACTACTGGAATCTCGTAGGCTAAACCAAGACACAAGGTACACTGTATCTGTCCTGGTTCTGAGGCACCTTTTCTAAATGCAATTGCAGCACAGTTGGAAACTGAACTAGTTGGACCTTTTGAATTATCTAGTAGATTAGTTCTTTGTTCTTAAAATGTATATTTAGAATATGGAAAGATAACATAGTTATTTATTTTAGTCCTTGAGTTTTAGATATAAACCTTGGTCTATCTCAGCTGCCCTTCTCACTGTTCCTCAAGCAATTTATATATTTAACTTCTGCCAAGTCAACTTTGCTGGATGTGTGGGCACTGTCATTTCAGATAGGAGTGTGAAATCTGCAGATGTTTTTAGTGCACAATTACTTGGGAAGCACACAACCCAGAGAACAGCAAAACCCAGTGAATATTCAGTCTACCTCAAAACCACAAAGATAATTCCATACAGTATGTTTTTAGCATTTTACTGAATCTCATGGACAAAATTCACGAGACCATATCTCTCAGCTTCTTTTGCAGTCTAATCAGAAGAATTTTCCAAACGCTTCCATTTATGGATAAAGCACCACTTTTCTCTTTACACTGTGCATTTGAATGAATTCTTCTACAATTCTTCTACAATACCAACAGATAACAAACATTTGCTGGTAATCGCTCTTTTAGGTTATCATTAACATGTAATACACATATAATAGTTTCAGGCTATCTCCAAATACTTCAGAATTTGTTTATAGCTTCATTACATTTTAAAATATTCTTTACAATTATAGTAGCAATGGGAATAACCTCAGCAGAGAAAAAAACGCTATTATTTTTTCAGCAGAAAAATGGTAATAATGGTAACATTATTCTTTCCCCTGTAACTACTTTCACCCTTCCCTGCAGCTGAAGAGTAACTCTTTTACTTCAAGACATAGCGTTATATACGTGCCATGGAAACAACAGCCTATTTGCTGAGAAATATATTCCCTGTGCATTCCATAGCATTTTAACACCTTTCCCCTCCAAAACAGGTTGCATAACTGGTGGTACTCTCTTTTAAATTTTCTCCAATTTGTCAAGAATGGTGACAGAATCTAGGGCAACATTCTCAAAGAAGACTTGGAAAGAATGAGATAACAGATGAGTCATGATGGTAAATCCAGTACCGCTCACGAGTTTAAAGGTTGTGAATTGGAAGTGCTATTTTTAAGCAAAAATACAACCCCAGAGTCTCCAGCCAACTGATGGTTTGATAATGTAATCCCAAAACTCTTATGAAACTGTCTGTGATGATTTGCTGTGCCTCTGTGCTCCTCCTGCCAGACTGCTTAATCAACTGTGGGATGCTGCCTGCCTGCAAAGATTAGTAGCTTTAGAGACCACCTACTCAAATAAAATTTTAACTTCAACGTGAGCCAGGAACTCAAATCTTGAAAATGAAAACACTGGGCATTCCAAACTAACTGTCTCAAGGATATATGATCACTTTAACCAGTTTCTGATTCTGGACTAATGAGATGAAGATGTGTATTTTTTTTAATGTTTTTCTGACTTTAAGGAAGCTCTTTCAGTGACAGGACAAGCACTGTAGTCAGCTTTGAGTTAAATGTGCAGACCTGCTATTCAAACAGACCCATCTGGTGGTTTTTTGGTTTGGGAGTTTCCTTTTTGAAAGATAGTGTTTCCTATCCATGACAGCGTGCAGCAGCCTTATGATAGCACTCAGAGGGAGAGTTTTTGGAAGAGGCTTGAAGACTGAGCTGATTTCTGTATCTGTTTCAGGAGAACTTGGGTAGCTGCTGATTGCCAAAGATCCTATTATGGTGCTCTTCCACCTTCCCTCCTCCTCTCATTTCTGCTAAACTAGCTATATTCTTGAGCCAGGAGAATATCTCCTTCAAATAACCAACCGCTAGTAAGCTATCCTCTTTCCAAATTCACAGTGACAAAGATCATTTCCACTTCTTACTCAAGAGATGATTACACTGAAAACAAGCCTGCATGCTAACAAACTCAAAAGAAACACTGTGCCATCTTTTTTATCAATATCAACTCTCAGACCACAAAACATTTATCTTGCTATTCTTTAGATTTGTACAGTCTTTCCACTAACTCCTAACAAACATTATTTAATTTTCAATCATGAAAAAAAGTGAAAGTCATTTCTTAATGCACACTCTTTGGATCAACTAAGACAACAGACAAACTACTTGAGCTATAGGTATCCTATGTATCCTAAGGCCACTGCAGTCTTTGCTAATGCCTGTACAGGGATTTCCAGGGATGGATTTAACAGAAAGAGAGGACTTGCCTCTTACTATCCCAAAGAAGCACATGCTGGGGTCCCACAGCATATGAAATGACCTCAGATGAGAAAAGGGAGGTCTCATATTCAGCTTCTGCCTTTATCCCTGGGATTTGATCTCTGAGCACCAATTTTGAGAATTATTTTCTATATCAGTTGCTTTTTTTAAGAGGAAAAGATGCACACGCAAAAATTGAGGGAAAAAGTGTAGGAAACGTCAAACCACCATACATTCCAAGAAGACAAAATGCTTTGCAAAACGCAAAAACAAAAAGATGTCTCACTGCTGTCCCTTTCTCCACTTCCTCATGCCTTCCTTCTGTTCTTTCCTCTCAACACCTTATTGAGATTATATGTTGAGAGGCAGCATATTATATGATTGATCTGATCAGATCTGATCAGATATTCAGTCAGTTAAATTAGCTTGGCAAATGGTTGGCGAATTTACTAATTTATTAAAAGCCAAAATTCAGGGTTATGGATTTAATATGGCAGTCCTTAAGATACTTCTATCAAGAAAATATCTAAATAATTGGGTAAGTAGGTACATGCAAACTATTCATTAATTCAATTATTTTGCGATTATCTAAATGATTTACCACTTATCTCACATTAAGGCAACAGATCAATAGGAAATACATTTCTTACTTGAATTTGTTTCTTTCTTCACGTTCTATCCTTTGTAATCTTTCTTCTCTCTCCTGACGTCGTCTTTCTCTTTCTGCTGCCAAGGACTCTTGGTGCTGTCGAAAAGACGATGTAAGGAGACTGCCCAAAGCTGGCCTGCAGAAACAGAAGATACTTCTCAGGGCCACTTTCATTGATCATACTGACAAAAATTAGTAGCAATCGTTTAGCAAGTTACATACCCCTAACTACTAGAATAAAATGGCAAAAATCACATGATCAAAACTCCAACTAAATATCTTCTTCACAAATTGATTTTTGATGCTACAATGAGCTTAAGAGCTGTGCATAGAGGTACTTTTTTTTTACTGCTAGATTTTTGAAGCAAATAAAGCAAGGAAAGTACCCTTAAAAATTTGTCAGCATATTTCAAATGCAATATTGTTTAAATCAGATTTTTACTTTATAATGCTGCTAAATGAAAAGCTGAATCCTGTAGTAAGATTTTGAAATTTGAAAGAAAAAAAAATCTGGTAAAATTTTCTAGCACTTTGCAAACATGTTAAGTAACATGTTAAAAACAGTTATGTCAAACAAAACACCTCTGTATCCTCTATTCAGGATAAAACTAAAAGGAGCAAAAACTAAAAGGAGATCTGTACTGGAGATGGAAATTTCTGTGATCGGTAGAGTCATAAAAATCTCCTGTGAGAAGCAGAGACCAGACCTTGAGAAAGAAGATGTTTGCCTGCCTAGGCTGAGCGATAAGGAGCAGGGATGCAGCTGCTCAGCCCGGTTCACAGGCAGCCCCCCCGGAAACCTGTTGAAGCCGACTGCTCGGCCGGATTCGTAGCCAACTTAACTGCAGACATCCTCCAAACTAGCTTTGAAGGCCAAAGACCCGGAAATGAGGAAGAAGAGGAGGAAGGCAGGACCCTCGAATTGAGGGCTGGGACCCCCGACTGTCATGCGTGCCTGTGCACCCGGCAGGGAGAGTTGCACAACTAGAGGCAGAGTTTGTCCACCCCCCTGGCCTGCCTCCTGGGTCGTACTGACCCTACGTGCCAGGATGCACCGGGCATAAAAGAGGACAGTGAGGAGAGAGCGAGGGGGCGGGGAGAGGAGAAACTCCTAACTCTGAGGCCTATGCTGTGCCGGCGGGAGCCACTCAGCAACTCTCTCTCTCTGAGCTGCCAGCTCGAGAGGATGTTCAGGTCCAGATTGGCAGGTATCTCCTCATGAGTAGTTATCCATACTTTGCTTCTTTTATGTCCTTTCGTCTGAATAAATGCTTGATGTAGTTACCTCGTTCTGGCTGATTATTGCCAAATCCCGAGCCCATACGGAACAAGATCTCAGAATGCACTTAGGAATTTGAACGCTTGCTTAAGCAGTGGCTTATTTTTCCTTCCTAAACCTCATTATCACAATTCCCTTGCTGCATGTGCTGCAAGGACAAAATGATTCACATAGAGAAACATACCATACACAGGGACAGCACAGTTATTTACCATAGTCAGACATTAAGGTGGTTACCCAAGGCAGGATTTAGTCTACTCAAACTAGTCTCAAAAGCTGTTCATCTGACCTTCCTTTAAAGTCCCTAAGGCTAGAGCTTCTCTGACGTCTAACCTAAACTCCTTTCTGGCTATTTAGGCCCGTTTTTTCTGGGTATAAAACAGCTTTAATCAGCAAATACTCTTCAAAAACAACCACATTTATTTATATTTGCTGCTTGGCTGAGACATATTTTTATTTAATTTATTTTAACGATATAAAATGTTTTGCCGAAGATGACAATTGTGCTTACACATCTTTTTTTCCCAAAAAGGCAGTATTGGTACTACTGCCTCTCATGTGACAACAGACTTACCTCAGCATAAACATGCCTTTTTACCTGTCTGTTAGACAAAAGAAATCTACATTGTCTCAGGCAAGACTTCACAGATGTAAAAGCATACCTATTGATTGAATGAGACTGATAAAAGCAAACAAATACAGCCTGTGTAGAGGGGTTTCTTTGCATTAGTCTAACATGAGTTTTGCAGGGAAAGAAATAGAAGTTCCCTTTTTAGAAAGATAAAACAAAACAAAAACAAAACCTGTCTAAAGTAAGGTTCCCAAAGCACCAATAAAAGCCCTGAGTAAACGAACATTATTGCTAAGCAGCCAGATTTCTCCCCTTATCTTTCTACTTGTCATTGCTGCACAATGTAGGCATTTAGTATAATGGCACCAATTCATCAGTGAACATAGGGGAAGGAGAAGACAAAAAGCTTTCCGGCAAAACTCTCTTCCCTGAACGTCTATGTGTATGCAAGCAGGAATCCCACAAACAAAGCCACTTCAGCCCCACTGGCAGCACGACCAGGTGAATAGCGTTTCAATAATTTCAATAAATTGACTTTCAATATGGCATATCCCACCCGCATAAATATTACATAAGATGGTATAAAACTCGATATGCTGTAAGCCTCTTTTCTGGCAGTCCTCTAGAGCTCCAGTATCAATGTTGGATCACACTCAAAACCATAAAAATCTCCAATATACCTAATCACAATGAAAAGAAGAAAAAAAATCCCAGTTAAGTGTGCGTAGTGAATTTTCCCTTGAACGTATTTTAAATTCATTCTAATCTTCACCCTTTTAGTGCATCCTACAAGAAAAAATATCTGCCAGCAGGAACAACAGCATATTAAACTGCATATTTAAAGGCAAAGCTCCAGCCTGGTGGTATTGTGAAAAAAAAAGGCAATAATGTTTGGTGTATCATTAGGGCTTGCTCTAGAAAGTGGAAAAGTGCACAGTGTCTCCCCCCAAAAAAGTTCTAGAAATTAACTAAAATAGATAGCAAAAGATGAGTTCCTATCAAATCTGTACTCATCTCTGCTCCACATATTGACTTGCATACAGATAATGCATACAGACTTGCACACTTTACATTACATCCCACCCAGTAGCCTTGAAGGCTGACATCTCCGTTCAGAGTCAAAAGGAGTTAGGACTTAGTAAATCAAGGGAAAGGATGGGGTGATACTGAGAGAATCAAAGAGGATGAGGGCCAAGCCCATTTTGTGACTGTATTTGTACATGGGGTCAAGTAGGTTGAAGATCATGAACTCTAAGCTCTTGGCAGCTCAGCAGTAAATACAAATTCTTACGCTTGAGATTACAGGGAAATCAAATGGAGATACAGGATCCTAAACTGTCGCTAGTACTAAAATTTCTCCAGATGCCAAAACACTTTCTTTGGAGGTTTGATCTAGCGGAGTCTGGCTAGTATCTTCATCCGTTTAAAATTTGCAGGTGTATGAACAGCAGCTTCACAATTTACACAGGAGGTTTACAGTCATAGAGACAGAAAAAATAGTCAACATCTAAGAAACTACTAAAAATAATGTGCCCTATTAGCTTGCCACCTCCTGAAAACTGTCAAATCTATAATAACTAGTCAACTGCAACTGCAGCTGAGGAGCCTTTATTATTTAGCATGTTCTAGCCTTAATTTTCTACATGTGCATGAACTAAAATTGAAAGAAAGAGAATGCACAAGCCTGAAAAACAGTCAGAGGGCCAAACAAGCTGACTCTCTAAGATGACTTCTGAAAAGGAATTTGTCTATATCTAGTTAGTCTGCAATCTCATTTTTTTCTGTTTTCATTTCAGTTGCAATAATGCTCAAAGGGAATGCTCTCTGTCAGAGAGCTCACAGTTTAATTGCAAATGGGATTTGTGACTACCAAATTAGCTGGTGGAAATGGTTGGGCTACGTTGTTACAAAATGTTGGCATTTTGGCACTGTGTGAAATGTGATGGCATCTTCAGGTATCAAGAAAGTTTGGATCTCTCTATTGTAGGCTGCATTTTAAAAATGGGCAAGTAAGAAGTAAGGTTTTTTTAAAACAAACAAACAAACAAAACCCAAAAAACAAATCCAACATGGATTCAAAGGTACTACAATGTTTTAAAGGAAAAGAATATAAATAAATGCATAATAGAGCGATCACTCAAAAAACTTACATATAGGAGTTATAGTTAATATATGTCAGCATTTTAATGTTGGTGTCTTATATTACCAAATAATAATAAAAAATATTTACTCAATTCTACAATACAATCCAGAAGGAACCAAATTCTGACAACTATTTTTAGGCCTGTAGCAATCAAAAGGCTATTAAGAACGGACGGTTAATATGAAAATATTAAGAACAGCTTTGTTAAGCCTGCTGTTAAAATCAGCAGAAGCTAAACAAGGAATGTTATTACATTCTCATTCCAGAAAGAAAACACCCAGAAAGAATACATTTGTAAGTCTAGGGATTTGTGAATAAAGCTCCATAGCACGGCTTTGGGAACTGGGGACAAGAAGCCAGTAGTTACTTATCTTCTTGTTGGAAGAGGATAGGGAAGAGGGGAAACAAAACAAAACAAAACAAAACAAAACAAAACAAAACAAAAAAAAAGGGAAAAAAAAAGTGCATATACCTAAAGCTGGGGGAGCAAAGCAAAAACACGGTATGCTAAAACTCTCTCAAAAGAAAATTCTGCTAAATTGACCTACTACCTTTAACACAACAATTAATTTATAACTATAATTAAAAAAGGCTAGTGAGATACAAGATATGTCACACTTTTTTGCAAGTACTTGCACATTTTTGACAGTACTCTGCCGTAGACTAGATAAAAGATACACTATATGTTGTTTAAGTGGATAAGAGACCTGAGGTATGACATTCCTGTTGAAAATTGAAGAAAGTGTTTCTGTCTTATTCTAAGCCTTTCTATTATAGCAAACTTGCAATTTTCTACCTCGAGTGTTCTTCATTTAGGTCAACTTTGAAATATTCTTCTTTTGTGGCTACATTTTCCCTGCTAGTTGATTTTTTTTTATGTCACTAAATGGTTCTGTGTATCTACAGCAAGAATACAAAAGACAAATGTATCTCTTAGTATTTGGAAAATAAATGAACAATGACTTAATAGAGGAAATTGCCTTAGATCATATGGGTAATATTCAGGATTTTCTTTTGACAAGGGCCAGAATCATTAATAATCTTAATAAGGGTGCACTAATTAGCTGGGGTTCTGAAAGCTCCTGCTCTAGCAGTCTTGGAGACCTTGCAAGGAGGGAACCCCCAGCAGGCAGCTCCAGGCCCTAAAGATGCTCTAATTGTCTCTTGACTTTAGCACAGTAAATCTGTCATCCAGCTCAGAAAGAGACATAAGAAGAGGCAATGCTGCCAAGAGCCATATTGCTTTCCACAGCTAAAGCCACTCTCCTGGTGTTATGTCTCTCTCCATGACATGGCAAACTCCAAGGTGTGTTGATATAAGAATTTGCAAAGAGACTAAACACAACTCGGAGAATCAAAACTCCTCTCAAAAATAAACAAAAAATTGAGAGATAAAACTACCAGCTAATAGTTTCTTTGAGAAAGAAACCTGAGAATTGCTGCAAGGAGAAGTGATTAGCATCAGACTTTTAGCTGGCCTGCATGGCTGCAGAATAACAAAGCGATAACAAGAGGCCATTGTTGTGCAGAGCCAGGGCAGTGTGTGAAGCCTTTATACATGGATGAACCTCGCTGGCAGCTTCCACATTCTGTTTGTATCTTAGGCCAGAGTGGAGGCTTATGAGCAGCTTCAGACCTAATGAGAGTCTCAGAGCTATTGGACACTGCAGGCATGTGCAGTACCACTCGTCCTCCCCACACACCAGGTTCAGCCAGGACTCCCTTCAAAAGTTTATAATAAAAGTAGATTGAAGATGGTACAAGCAGAAAGAGCATAAAACCAAGGAAAAGGAAACCATTCGTGGGTGAGCAGACTGTGCGAAGGGTTTTGTTTCATAGGCTGCTTGCTTTTCCTTGGTGTTCAACACTGGCAGTTAAGATAACTTCAGGGTGCAGATCACTAATAGAAGAAAAAACAGTTATGAGAACGTGCCAAGAAACCAAGGAACTCTGTCCAGCAGCACATCCCTGGTGCTGTAGTCGATTACAGGAACATTGAGTTTTAGCAGAAGATCTAAATAAAAAGCTGCTTAATATTCTCAAAAATTTTATTTTCTTTTCTAAGAGACACAAGTCTGAAGAAGAACCAGACTGCCAAAATCACTGTTTCAGGTACCCAGAGAGGGGACAAAACTCAAAGGAAAACTGTTTACAGACTTTGGCTTCACTTCTGTTTAGATTTCTGGCATGCTTTTTAAAGTATCATTAAACTCAAAGAAGAAAAAAATTGTTGATGATCTGGTCCTGCTAAGGTTAATGTGTCTATGTGGAAACATTGTAAAAATACACATGAAGTTTATCTTGAAGGATAAAATGTGTGGTACATCTACCCTTAAAAGACATATAGGAAGATCACAGAATCACAGAATGGTTAAGGTTGAAAGGGACCTCTAGAGATCATCTAGTCCAACCACCCCTGCTCAAGCAGGGACATCTAGAGCCTGTGGCGCAGGTTGGCATCCAGGCGGGCTTTGAAGATCTCCAGAGAAGGAGACTCCACAACCTCTCTGGGCAGCCTGTTCCAGTGGTCTGTCACCCCCACAGTAAAGAAGTTCTTCCTCATATGGAGATTAAACTTCCTACGTTTCAACTTGTACCCATTACCCCTCGTCCTGTCACCGGCCACCACAGAGAAGTACCCCTTCATGTTGATGAAATCTCCTCTCAGCCTTCTCTCCTCCAGACTAAACAGGGCCAGCTCGCTTAGTCTTTCCTCATAAGATAGATGTTCCAGTCCCTTAATCATATTCGTGGCTCTACGCTGGATCCTCTCTAGAAGCTCAATGTACTGGGGAGCCCAGAACTGCACACAGTACTCCAGGTGCAGCATCACCAGAGCTAAGCAGAGGGGCAGGATCACCTCCCTTGATCTGCTGGCAACACTCCTTCTGATGCAGGCCAGGATCCCATTGATCTTCTTGGCCACAAGGACACACTGCTGACTCATGGTTAACTTGTTGTCAACCAGGACTCCCAAGTCCCTCTCCACGGAGCTCCTTTCCAGCAGGTCAACACCTAATCTGTACTGGTGTTTGGGGTTATTCCTCCCCAGGTGCAGGACCCTGCACTTGTTCTTGTTGAATCTCGTAAGATTCTTCTCTTTCCAACTCTCCATCCTGCCTAGGTCTCTCTGAATGGCAGCACAGCCCCCTGGAGTGTCGGCCACTCCTTCCAGTTTGCTATCATCTGCAAACTTACTGAGGGTGCACTCTGTGCCCCCATCCAAGTCATTGATGAACAAGTTGAACAGCACCAGGCCCAGTACTGACACTTGCAGGACATCATTGACTACAGGGCTCCAACTAGACTCGGCCCCATTTATCACTACCCACTGGGCTCTGCAATTCTGCTAGTCCTCAATCCACCTCACTGTCCACTCGTCCAGTCCATACTTCCTGAGCTTCCCTATGAGGATGTTATGGGAGACTGTGTTGAAAGCCTTGCTGAAGTCAAGGCAGACAACATCCATGGCTCTCCCATTGTCCATCCAGCCGGTCACCTCATCGTAGAAGGCTATCAGGTTTGTCAAATACAACTTTCCCTTGGTGAATAGATGGAGTTGACCACTCAGTGTTCATGGCCATGTGCTTCACGGGAGCTCAAGGTAATAAAAGAAGAAAGTTGGAAGACATGCAATGAGCTGCGACACATTTCTTCTTCCTTAGTCTAATAGTTTTCAAATAGTCTGGTAAGGTCGGAAGGTGCATCAAACAGGAATAACTTGTCAGTGTCATAAAGGCCCTTCCCATGCTTGGAGACTTGGAGGAACTGCAGAGGCACCAAGTAATAGGGGAGCCTAAGCTCACCTTGTTGGGCAGGAGGACCCAGAAGGGGCAGCTTGCACAGTGAACTTTCTGGCATATGGTTTAGCAGACAGAGGCAGGGGTATTATGAATTCCTGCTATCAAGCCCAGTGGTAACTGTCTCCTGGCAAATGCATCAGAAGAAACTTACCTTGGAAAATGCACTAGTGGGAAACAAAAGATATTTTTCTGGCAATGGAATGAATTAAAGCTGCTGGAGAATGAAGAAGCTCTGTCCTCAAAATTTAGACCTCCTTCAGCTGCGAAAAAGACATGTGTACTTCAAAAGTATCGGACAGTGACGGGTTGTAAAGCTTTGCAAATAATGAGATTGGTATCCCAAGTTTTCAGTGACGCACAATAACTGTAGCTTTCAATCTGCAGTTTTCGATTTCATTCACCAAATTAGATCGTGAATCTCAGAAGGTGAACTCTGGCTACTCAGAAATATCCTACATATATAAGCTCGAGACAAGGAAATCTAAAAAATTTTCTTCAGGACAGCAATCCTGAGCTACAAAAAAAAAAGTACTTTTCTCCTGCTAAGCTCCAGTAACATATGAGATTATGAAATTGAGATCGATAAATCTTTTCCATTTGGGAATGGGGGAAAGAAGTATTTGGCAATCAGGCACTAAGTCGGAGCAGTGTATTTACAGACCAAAGTATTCTTTGGCAAGCTAAAACTGGAGGTCTGGGGTATCCCTGCTGTGCCTTAGGAGCAAGCTTCACAAGTGTAGGGCTATGAAAGAACCTGTACTTTCTCTTCTTTCTCAACAAGGTGCTGAACAGAAAGTATCCTCTAATCTGCCCTCCTTCAGCAGGATTCCCACTGCAGCAATATGTATTTTAGAAACATGGCTCTCCACAGGAGACCCAGAGAAATGACAGGGAAAGAACAATATTGCAAGAAGTTGGCAAAAGGCTGCAGCTGAATTTAGAAACCAAAAAACAGTCAAGTAAGCCTTTTCTTCTGATGTACAATCACAAATACATAACATCATACGCATTTCAAAGAACAAAAGCTAGTTACTTTTCCACTGAATTATATTGCTCTTCTTGATCCCTCCTGATCTTAGCCAAGGAGGGTTTTAAACGTATGAATGTCAACATGTCAACTGCACTACTGCTTTCTACCTAAGTTGCAGTGCAGCTCTTGTTTACATAGGCAAAATGCACCCAAAGTTTTGAAAGGCCTGTCAGTTCAACCCAATGGAGCATGAATCATTCTCTCAGGCTCTTCCTTCCTTTCTTTTCATTTGCTAAGGTCAGATAAACAGTACCAGGAACTGCATGTGAAGCTCTTCCCTACATGATAAAAGACAGGGCTTTTTCTATGAAGTCCTTGGTAACTGCAATCTGAAGCTGAAAGCAGAAAACTCACCTTGGAGCTAGCCATAGATATACATCTGCTTCTTATCAAGTGTCTTCCTCTCCCTCCTTACCCTCTTTTTTTTTTTGTCTGTATCTGTGTAGATTTTTATCATCAGGAGATAGAAAACAGTGTTTCCATAATCTAATGCAAACACCATGGAAAGACGACTGTGAAAAGTTTCACAGTATTTTCTGCTTCCTAATTACTGATAAACGTAACATGCATTCTACCATCTACTCTCTAATGAGCAAAATACTATCCATGGATATCTGCATGTGCATCTCTGCACTTCATACTTTTCAGGATAAAAAAGTAAAAGCATGTGTCTGCCCTTCTTCAAAACAGGCATGCCCTTAGACATGCTGCTGACCATCTGGATAAGCAGTACACCTAGAAATAACAGAGCGTGATGCAAAATGGCAGTAGGAACTCCAAAGCTGCAAATTTCATTATCTTTTAAGAAACAACCATGTCTATTTTGCAGGCAACACATGCATTTTTCACACTTCTCGGAGACATAAACAAAACCAGTCAGTCCACAGCAGCCCTCAAGAATAAGAATTTGTAAACACTAGGGAGCTCAACATCCATGAATAGCAAGCTACAAATTTAAGTAAAAGGAAAGAGATTTTATCATGAGAAGTTGAAAGAGGTAAATGCAGCCTGAAAGAAAGGCAGAGGCGCAACTCCAAGCACTGGGTTCATGCACTTAGACACATAAAAGAGCTCTGCCTGTTGGAAGGCAAATGGTTTTCCAGTTTTACAGAGAAAAGTGGAACAAAATGTAATGGTTGGAAGATGAAACTAGACAAAATTGCCTCCAAAATACGAAATATTTTCCTAGCAGTGATGATGAATGCTGGAACGTTTTCCAGAAGAAGTCATGCACTGTCACGTTAAAATGAGGGAAGGTACGGCATGCTTTCATTAGCTTCTGTGAGACACATTACAGGTCAGAATAGATGATTACAGAGCTCCCCTCTGGCCTTACTATCCATGAATCTGCAAATTTTACAGCTTTATACTGTGGGGTCAAGACATTTTGGCTCCCAACCAGCAACGCACTTACGCACATGCTGAAATGAAAGCTTACTTCCTTTACTGGCTCCAGGCCAGCACGATCAGCCTCCCGCCCCAGAGTCCCAACTATCCTTAGCTATCTCAATATTTGACCACTTTGGGGATTCTTTTCTGCAGAAGCAACCAGAGGCTTAGGAGAGATCAGGCTTGATTAGCTACAGTTTCAAACGCAATTGAATGTCTGTATTTCTGGCTTACCTGGCACCTATTTTCTAATGCAAAAGCAGGTTAAAATGCTTGTTTAGATTTTTTATTTGATTCAAGTTGGCAAACATTTAACTCATATTTGGAATGACAAACAAAGTAAGGTTGCTGTAAAAAGATGAGCAGTAGAAATTACTTTTTGCCAAAGTTAATTATTCACTGGAGAAAAAGGATGAAATCAAAACTTGTGGCTGGAAGTACTTAGCACACGGAAAGAGTCTATCTTTACCCATTATGAATAGTGGATTAGAAAAAAAAGTGATGCAATAGGTAGTTTTAAACATATATACATACACAAACATATACACATGTATTTCTATACATTCTATACCTAAATGTCATTAAGAAATATTAATTGGAATATAGTAAAAAAAATCCTAGGAAAACAGTCCTCAGCTCAGAAACAATGACTGAAAATGGAAATTTTATGAATCAGAGGCCAGTTTAGCAACATATAACATGGAAATCATTTGGCTTAATTGGAAATTCTTTAAAATTAAATTATCTTGACAGTATATACAATTAAAAACTTTTACATTTCCTCTTAAACTTTGCACAACATCCTTTGAAGCTGTTATTTACTCTCAAGCAATAGTGGTCAGTTAAGTTTTCGCATTCCAAAGCTATTACTAAGAAGAGATTCTTTTGTGTATCCATAACATTCTTTCTACCTCTGTCTCCCTTCCTCCTCCCTCCGAAGTGTCTTACATAATTCACCATAGTACTTTGGTCAAGGATTGGTTTTGTGTTGTGGTTTTTCTTTCTTCTCTTTTAGTGATGATAGTCGATAAGTTAGTGTGAGTTTCCTCTACTTGTAGCAAGAAACTTTTTGCCCTTGATTAAATATGAGGTATAAAATGTATCATCACGGAAGAACAAAATTATGGACTGGAAAATTCTGAGCTAAACACAGATCTCCAAGATCTTATTTTTGATTTAAGATAAGTGGAAGTAGATTAAAGTGATTTTTAAAAATGAATGGAAATAAATACGCTCTAATTCACCTTCTAATAGAGCAGCACTAGAGTAATACAACCTTGTTTTTATCCATTTTAAGTGGACACAGAGGTGGAGGGAAAATAATTTTTAGCATTTTAGAGAAAATAGCCTTTAACACCAACTCTGAAAGCAATTTGAGAATGATCGGGAAAAAGAAAATTTCTAGCTTTTTGTGCATTCTCTTCCCATCATTTGAAGATATTCCTAATAATGATTCAGAGCTACTTTTCCTTTACCCTCTGTCCAAAGCAACTATGTCAAAATGCTGATTAAAACACAAACCTGTCTGAGTTGGTCTCCTGAGGTGGCAACAGAGTTGTCCCATAACGAGGAGTGGGTGTTGTAGGGGCACTCGGTCCAGAGTAAGGTCGTGGAGAAGAGTAAGAGCTGCTGCCACAGCTATTGTACCTGGAGAGGTGAGAAAAAAACAGCAGAAAGGGCGAGGCAGAAAGAGAGACAAGAAATAGTCAGAGAGCAGGCATGTTCAGGGGGTGGGAATGCTGCCAATGCTGCCAAAGCCCGGAACTTCGAGACATCCAACTTCTGAAAATTTTTCTCTTAACCCAGCTTCAAGACAAGGAACCCATCATCTCCTTCTAAGATAAGGCATGCCATGGAAATACTTACTTTGAATACTAAGCTATTGGTATGGAGATTAATGAGAGATTAGAATGGTCCTCTTAAGCGACTGCTTTGAGTTGGGATACTTAAATCACGGCTTGTTTACTCAAATTTATTCACTGGTTTGGGAGCTGATAAAAGGGACTGAAAACAATACATGTCAGCAGTATGTATTCCCAGTGAAATTAAGGAAAAGGGCAGCACTCCGCAGGCATCATCTGAACACAGGCGTGCACAATTTGTGAATGTTTGCATTACTAATGAAAAGCATCCACATTCTTTTCAATTAAAGTGGGCAGTATATATTTGCTTTCCCCTCCTCCAACATATGTTATAGCTTATGTGCTGTACCATAGAATGTCTGTAAAAAGTCATCTCTGTGGTTAAAAAGACATGTCTCCAGAACCATGGCTTTAGGAATTTCTACTAGCCATTTGCTCTATTAAAAAAGCAAAAAGCAAAAAACAACAACAAAAAAGACATTACTTCAATGTGAGTTTGCTAATCAAAGAGAAATTGCTTCCAGAACTCTCAGAATGGGCCGCCTCTCCAGGGTCTCTTGTAGCAATTTTTTCATCTTGACCCTCGTGAATAGAAAAGGCAATGGTATTGCTTTGCTGGGCCTTTTAGTCATCACCTTTTAATGGCTTGTCAAGGAGACATAAAGATACCTGATATTGAAAAATCTTAACATTTCTTTTCACAGAAAAATACCATTTTCCTGCCTGCAAAGCGTACGCTGCTCTGCCAATTCATCCAAATGACAAAAGTCAATTCAGAAAAAAAAAGAAAACTTCTTTTTCCTTATTATAAATTATACTGTACAATAAACTCCTCCTTTATCTTATCCTTCTTCTCCCACATGCATCAATACTAAATTTCTCTTCACTCAACAATTTTGTTTGAAAATGATGTTCGTTTTCCTTGAGTTCCATTTAATATATTCATTTAGTCATGCAAAATTTCATTCAAATTTCAGGCTTCATTCCTTAGGGTACAATAGCATTGCTGACTGCCAAGGCCAGTGTTAAAATCAGAATAATTTTCAGTTAGGAGTTATACGCACGCACGTATATGTTTCTGGGTTACACATATATGTGTGTGTGTAGAGGAAGGAATCATGCTTTATACAGAAACCCTCTTGTCAATTATGTTTCCTTTTCCCTTTCTCTGAACCATGAAAAATCTGACAGAATGCAGAATGTTGTTTCAGACCAGGGGATTCCCATGAGGTCAAGGCTAAGATACCAACAATTAAAAATGGGGCAACATACCTTCTATAGGCTCAGAGTAATGAAATATGAACAAAATTAAATTTAGAGGGACTTGCATGGGTGTGGCATCCCTCAAAATCAAATTAGAGGGCAAAAGAGAAGCTCAGACAGTAGAAAAGTCAAAACCTGTGCATCAGCTTAACTCTGTATCCTATAAACCATATTTTTCTCTCTGACCTTCTTCTGGTGGTTGCTATCACTGCCATTTTCCCATCATGTCGGATGTACCAATGCAAGCTATGCTGGCCTTGTCCCAGAAACCTTCCCTTTGCAGAAATCAGATCCCTCTGAAGCTATTCATGCCTTTTTTTTTTTTTTTTTTTATACATTGCTGCCCAACTCACCCAAGCTTTACCCTCCTTTTTTTTCCAAATAAACCCAATACTCTCTGACATCACACCTTCCATCCTATATGATAAAGAAAAGCACAAGGATAGTCAGAGGAAAAAAAAATCACCGCAGAAATACTAAATTCTGCAGGGAAAGGGAGTTATTTGACCATTTACTTATATATTCTTTCTAAAAGCTGTAACAGTAACAGTAGAAGTAATGGAGATGGAGGTAAAGGAGTGGGAAAGGCCTAAGGGAAAATAGCAAATATGCAGGAAAATGTAAATTTGGAGGGATCTCAGAGTTCAAAGAAAGATATCTAAACTAAGTCCTTTTTCAACAATTATTTGAATTAAGATGCTTCTCAGAGAAATCAAAAAACAGCAGAAAATAAACACCCACTTATCAGAAGAGAAAGATTGAAAATTAAAAGGATCAAAGGAATCAAAATATTTTTTTCACATGCAAAAATTCAGAAGGACTGCTGGAGAAAGGAAGAAATAAATATGCTCATAATGCATGTGTAGATTTATAACATCAAACACTGACCATCAGGAAAGGAAGCTAAAAACCATCATCTTTTTAAAGTGATTCTCTAGCATTACTTTCTGTTTTATCTATTGTTGTCTGTCTTATTACAAAACAGATTGAGATAAAACAAAAAGCTTTACATGTTTGCAAATGGCTAGGACAGGAAAATTCAAAATTAGAATTAAAAATCAAATGTATGAGCAGACAAATATGACCATACATTGTAGAGGGAAGCCTGCATATTTCAAGTGCTGTATGTGCTTTGTAAGGTTTAATTTAAATCATTGTTACCAGCACAAGTTGAACTAACATCTATCAGGGATATGCAGCATAATTTAACAGCAAATTCGAGATCTGGCAATTCAGCCTCTGAAGCCAGGATTTCACCTTTGAATTCCATGTGCTGATCTGATCTCTCACAGTTCTGCATCAGAACAACTCCATTAATTTTTAAGAAATCATGACTGCAAATTACATTGTTGTAACTGAGAATAATATTTCTACACATGACCTTCCAAATCACACATTGTTTATCTACTGCTATACAGAGGAGGCCAGGTTACTTATTAACTGTAGACCTTGAGGAGGAGTAAGATGAAATAAAGGCAACAAAGGCAATGGGAGAATATCAATTAAATAAAAATGTAGGCTTACATGACTAAAACAAATACAGTATGTTCTGGAAATAATATAACACAGTAAGCACTTTATTACCACTATAAAACTCTCAAAAGGTGTTATTCATTTATCTAAAAATTAATGTCAGCTGCATAAAATCTACCTGTTTTCCCTTATCACATCTGTTTCCTTTTCTTTCAGAGATGCTGGAGTTTCTTCAAAGTCATATGAGAAGAGGTGAAAAGGAGTGTGTGGTACATACGGTAGCTTCTCTACCATCGGAGATGCCTTTGGGGTAATGGATGCTGATGAATTTTGGGAAGAGTTTAGCAAAACTCCCGCAGGTGAAGATGGTGATGAATAAACAGAGTTTTGGTGGGAGACAGATGAATCAGGCACAGTAGAGGAGCTGCTGGAAGAGCTCTTTGCTCTAGAGCAGGGTAGAGGCCTCTTAGGTGGAGAAATTGCACTTGAGATGGTTGAAGCATCAGAGTACTGTGAAAGGTTCTTATTCGTAAACTCGTGGGCACCTGGGACCTCACTGCAGGAGGAAAATGTTGCGAGGAAGGGAAAAGAGAGGCAGAGAGAAATGGGGAAAAGGGAGATCAGTAGATTATAGTGTTTGGGAAAACAAAAAGGCTTGGAGAGTCAAACAAAAAGTCCATAAATGTAAATAATCTATTTTTTTTCCTTCTTTTTCTTCATTTTTTTTTTAAATTAACAACTCTCAAATCTTTGTGCCCTGGTAGGATTCTTCTTGTGGTCAGAAAAGCTGGGAGAAGGGAGGGATTCAGCCAAAAGAAATGCAAGGGATTTAATCGACCGACTTTGAGAACTTTGAGTTTGAATTTTGATTGGAGCTTTATTTTCATGAACTTCTTCACATTAATTTTCTGCACTATCTTCATGCAGTCTGTTATTTGGGAAGCACGAGTAGTCTCAACACTCTGGATGATCTGGCATACAGAACAGTATCTTAATACACTGTCTGAGGACAGCTGAAGGCCAGATGTCTTATTATAATCTTCCCTAGGTATTATAATCTATCAATTTGATATTTGATACTAAAAACCCAGAAACACTCATCCACCAAAGATGAAAATGAAAACTGCCAAATCAGCATTCTTCAGTCAAAATTAAAGCTTAAAGCTCATTTCAAAACAACATCTTACCAAGTTGTTTGCTTAGGTATGAAGTTACTAATTTATCTGAGAGTCTTCATCCCATTCGATCATTGTGCTGGTGTTAGATGAACACCACTAGAGCTACCTGTACAATTAGTGCAGTGGAAAATGTGCCTGTCTTGCTCTAATGTAAGTATGTGTTGTTGAATGACAACAGGAGGAAGAGCAGGACAGGTGAAAAGCCATGGGGTATGAACTCCCGGCTACGTCCACCACCTTGAGCATAAGCACTGCCATGGGCGCTGAGCTGCGTCTTTCAGCAGGTGACGGCACCATCCCTGCCTCCACCCACACAGTGTGTAAGCAACTGGACCTTCTCTTGGGATTGCCATAGAGTCAAATAGTATATTATTCAATAGGATATACAGGATTATACATAGGACATAACGAAGTTAATCATCAGGTGTATATACACTCAGAATGGAAAGGCATAGGACAAGCTGAAAAACTTCATCAATTTTTTCCAGATGTGCATGACAACAATCACTAAAGCCAGACTATTCCTATCCTGCCTGACAGGATTTAGAATAAATGCAAGACTACCTACCATTTCTGTTATACTCCAGTGACAGTGAAAGAAGATATTTAGGAAAGTCATCTGAGTATCCACCACCTCACAGTGACTATACTTTTAAAAGAATGGTGGCCTATAAGCACATTACGCCCTGTATATGGCTTTTAAACTCTGCTTTTCACCGTATTTAGTATATTCATCTGATTTACTGTCTTAGCTTTGACTTTTAAGCTTTTGGATTTGAGGAAATTATCATTTAATTTTGAAATTTCAGGCAACCTTTGGCTAGATTTTCAGACTGGAAGATATTAATAACAACAGTACAGTGTTTTCTTTGGAATTTGCACATTAAACAGTTTCCTTTCTTCCTTCCATGCTGTATAGTGTCTGCATGAATGTGGTTGGTTAAAAAAAAATCCAATCCATCTCATTTGCCGAGTTGCAAAGCCAAACAATTTAACTTAAATTAAATGGCTGTCTGGAAAGAAGATCATATTTCCTTTTTTCCCCAATTTATTACGATAAAGTTGCCAGATGCCAAATCCATATATTCCTCAGAAATAAGTGGAAAATTTTACATGAGAATAGTTTTGATAGCTGTTTTTTTATACCCATCTATACACACACATGCATAGATGTAGGAAATGATGTATGTCTATCACTTGGCTTTACCTCTAGGTAGTGCTTGCTTATTAAAAAAAAAAATCAAAATAAATCAGAGGCAATATTCAAAAAATGGCAATCTTCTCCAAATCGACAGATATTGTTAACGAGGTTATAGAATAAAAACAGAGATGAAATGAAATCAGAGATGAACAAAGAAAACCTAAGAAACCAAGCAACAGCCTAGCTCAACAAAGCATTGTGACATTTCAGCATCACTCTAGCTAAAAAGATAAGCCTAAGCCATGCTTCAGAAAAAGTTAGGGTCTCTGCTAAGTGTCTTTACAATTTGTGTCTGTTACTCATTTTGTACCAAAATAATCAAGAATGAGTGAAGGCAAATAGTTCTTTGTGCACTGAACAGATACACTTAAATGTGTTCCTATTAGCACACACACAATAGCAGATCAAATAAATTTCCTGGAGGGTGGCTTAAACAGAAAGCTGGGAATGTGAGTTAAAAGGGGTGGTAAGTTAATGCCAGGATCTACAGAGCCAAGGAAAGATGCAGGGACGATACCAAGTCCTGGTACCTGGCTTTGACCTGCCTACCGGCCTCTTCCTCCCCCTCATCCTCAGTATTGGGCTCTGTAACTGGCTGCTCTTCTTCCTGTTCTTCAGACTCTTCCTCCGCTCTGAGGTCAAATCAAGGAAAGAGGCACACAGCGGGATGGAAAGAGAGAAGGTGGAAGAGAAAACGACGTGAGTCATCAGAAAAGAAAACAACTCAGTGAAGCTAGACGTGGAGGGCAAGAAGAAGGGAGCTCCAACAGTAGACAAACAGCCATCTACATCTTCCCAGTAGGCTGGCATACGGGTGACTGATACCCGAATTTTACCACCTCCCTATTTACATTTTTTATTATTAATTTTTAAGACACCAAAATTTGTTGCACCATCTCCCTGTTTACATTTTTTATTATTAATTTTTAAGACACCAAAATTCGTTTCACCATTTTTTTCTGGAGCTCAGCTTTACTGGTGCAGCACCACTACCCGCACAGACCTTAATGGAAAGCACTCATGACAATACCAGCGTGCAGTTCATATGACTTACAGCACAGTGCACGCTCAATTAAGCTGGCACATGGTATCACACTTTTAAATTAACACAAATAAAACATTTCTGTTACACAGCTGAACTGGAAAATAGAATGGGATGAAACATTAAGTTAGAAGTAACAGAAGGACTAAACAAGTTCAGGGCTATTTGCAAACAGCATTATTTTAGGTATTGGATGCCAGTACATGAACTATTTAAGTAAAGAATCATTAGTGTTGTCAATGCAGGCTTTGGTTCAGTGGTCAGTCTGGAAGAAAAAAAAAAAGTAAGTAACACATGAAGCCTCCATAACGTACAAACCTCGTAAGTAAAAAGAAAACTATATTAATCCAAAAAGGCGGCTACATTGTCTGCCTCCGCTCCCTCCCCCTTATGCTTTTTCCTCCCCAAACCAATGGAGTCATAGGAAATTCAGAAAATATTTTCTGTTTTGGGACTTCTTGTTCAGTTGCAATTCACAGAATCACAGAATGGTTGAGGTTGGAAGGAACCTCTAGAGATCATCTAGTCTAATCCCCCTGCTCAAGCACGGACACCTAGAGCACATGATACAGGGCTGCCTCCGGGCAGGCTTTGAAGATCTCCAGAGAAGGAGACTCTACAACCTCTCTGGGAAGCCTGTTCCAGTGCTCTGTCACGCTCACAGTAAAGAAGTTCTTCCTCACATGGAGGTGGAACTTCCTCAATGTTTCAATTTGTACCCATCACCCTTTGTCCTGTTGCTGGTCTAGTTCTCAACTTGTTTTAGTGATGAGTAAGAGTAGGTATGTTCCATGAAAAAAAAAAAAAAAGGCATACAAGCAGTAACAAGGTTTAAAGGACAGATGTATTTTAAGTATTTTCCTGAAAGCTGTTTTTCTTTTCTGTAATTCCAATGGGATGTTCTTGCATGTTGTGGTTTTTTTTTTTTTCATTTCAGATTGGCACATTTCCACATTACAAGAAGAAAGAATATTGAGAATGTGAGATCATGATGCCATCGAGTGTTACACAAAGGGTCCATCTAAAGTTTCTCGCATTTGCATGAAGTTATGTAAGTTTAAATTTATATAGCTACTTAGTAGTAGTTGTATTTGTATATATGTAGAACTCAGGGACTACTCTGTTTTCAGCTATCACAGGCAGGCTTCAAAATTGATGCCATGAAATTCCTTGCCTCCCCTCAGATGTCCCTAAAGGCTCAGAATTGTAATCAAATTGCTCATTGGATATGACGAATATTAAAAATCTGAAAAGATTCTTTGAGTTATGTATTTGTTCACCTAAGTGAACAGCAGCAAGGATGGGAGTTTAATGTGAACTCATGGCAACTTTACATGATAGGAGTTGAGCTGGGAACTCTCAGTGTTACATATGCACTGAATGGCAAGGGAAGCTAGGGAGAGAGGAGAAAGTATTCACCATCAGCTCCCTAAACTAGTGTTGAGGGCCATATTGTGGGATGTTTGCCTTGAGATCTTCTCATTCGCTTTTAAATCTTGTAATTATAACCCCGAATCTATGGTCTTTAGGTCTTTGATGGTGAGGCTTTTATTTACCAGCAATGAAAGCTGTTCTCTTCCACAGATTTCAAAACTTTTGTATTCATTATTTATTAGAATGGGTTATTTAATTGGTACCTAAAGCCTGAACCCAACAGTCAATTTGCCTAGAAAAAAAGAAAAAGTGTTTGAAAATATATATGGAATTAGTAGTCTAAATTTAGACATTAATTTCAGATAATGCTGACCTTCTGTATAAGAAACATATAACAAATGAAGTATACATTACTGGTGAGCTATAATGAACTGAAATATAGTGCTTTAATTTTTATCGCTTAGCAAAGCATTGCTCTAATTGGGGAAATCTGACTCCCATACAACTAACTTCTTAGTTAAAAATATGAAAACTTCCTAAATTTAGGCTATATATGACAGGCTTTATAAAATTAGAGTTTGTGAACAGTCATGCACCAAAAATAGAAAACAAAAACAAAAAGTCTGCATCTCACTTAAACTGGAAGGCCTCATTTTCTTCAAAGAAGCAGAAAACCAAGCAGCCCTTAAAATTGCAATAAGAATGCCCAGATTAAGACCAGTTGCTTGCGTTATCAAAAACGAACCAGAAAACTGAGCCATGATGTGGGTCATCAATAAAACATTTTGCTTAGGCACTAGCATTTCCTTAAATCAAATGGGTGGACTCTAAGAAGCAAGCATAGGTACTCATACATACATCCACTCACAGAACTTTTCAGTACGAAATGAAGGTGTTGCATGCGTAGAAGAGCATCTGAATTGGTAGACAGGCAGCTCCAAGGCTCCTGATAGCCAACATATCTGCTTGTTCCACAAGAGACAGATTCTGAGATTTGGGATGGAGAGAGTTGTGAAAACCAGTATCTTTAACTCTCACCAGGAAAGCAAATCTATACAGTCACATGACTCACCTACTGCTGTGACAGAGGGTGGAAGTTAACTGAAGCCTTCACTTCCCTACTAATATCTAGTAGCAGCGCATTGACTCTATGAGTCACCTTCAAACTCTATAGGCTTAAACCATAGGCTTAATTTTAGAGATTCCAGATAATTCTCTTACTAGGCCAATCTCTTCGATTTCCAAATCGCAAGACTAGAAGAAGCTCTTTTCCCCTGTTAATCTTAGACAGACAGTATGCCCCCAGCACTGAAGTGGGAAGGGGCAGAGAAAGGAGCAGCATCTCTGTGGCTCCATTGCAGAGATGCCCAGTGTGGCACAGAGGCCGGCACAGTCCCCTGGTGCCTGTGGAAGCCATCCTTGGCCACAGGCAATTCGCACAGTAGAATATAAATGACACACTTAGGGGAGATCCTTGAGATCTGGAAAAGGCCTTCTCAGCAACTAAACTAACAGTTTTGGACCTCTGGACCATCCACTGAAAGCAGATCAGATTCAGATCACAGAAGGACAGGTAAGCTCTCCGTCAGAAGAGACGCTTTTCAACAGAAGCAATAGCGGTGGCTATCTGTCCGTACTGTTAGAAAACAGATATTCTATTCATAGGAAAATAAAAAAAAAGTTATCTGCTAGGTAAATCTTTCTCAAAATGTAGAAAAAGAAAACATCCACTTAAAGATTTACTAAAACAGGAAAATATCAACTAAAACAGATGTCACTATAATAAATGCAAGACTGTTGGTCACACAGATGTTCAAACAGAACAGCAGACACATTTGGGAATTCATCTGTATCCTTCAGTCGTCTGTTTATTTTTGCATGAAATGAAGAAGGGATGATATGGCAAAACTCAATTTTGCTCCCACATATACGTAGAGATTTGACCAACAGTAGCCAATAGTAACATTAGATTAAGAAAAATGATTCACAGAGAGCTTTTCAAAATAGCCTGCAGAAGTCAGCGTGTTTTTCAGTAGCACTGGGCAACTTATCTTGTTTAACAAAAGGCATATATTTATGCTGGGGTGGGGAGGGAGGCCTTCAGTTAATTCTGAAGGACCTGCTATATTCAACTAACACTAAAGCCATCACTCAGTTATTTAAGTTCTATGATGAAAGCAGCAGATTAGAAAGATTTCAACAAAAGCTAAATGGCGAAAGTAGATTTTAGCACAACCAATGCGTTTATTTTCATCTTTAAAATGGATTACCATTACCTACATAAAAACAAAACACAACACAACACAACACCCAAGCCTTGAAAAAGTGCATCATGAGTAACAGCAGCTGAACAAACATATAAGATACGGTTACTACTCATTTGTTTCAGTGGGAAGAAAACAAGTTTGACATGGAAGCATTTATTGCCCTTTAAAATATGTTCATGTTTAAAAGGATTATAAAAAGTGCTGTTTATGGACAGAGAATCATCAGGCTAAGGCTTTAAAACAGAAGGATTATCTTTGCTCTGTTTTTTAAGAAAAAAAGATTTAAGGAACACTATCAGATCTGTTCATACCAAAAGGCTGCTCTAGATTGCAGAGAGATAAACAATAGATTTTCAGATTGATAATAGAAAAAAAATCAAGGGAAGCATCTGCAAGTTTATTTAAATGCTGGGGCAAGGTCCATAAGGTTCCTAAGGATCATACCAAATACACATAAACATATAGCAGTCCCATTATTTACTACTGCAAAATCAATCTGACTACAGAACCACATTTTCCTCTACTTGCCCCCTTATAAGGGCACGATATTCTTCAGACCATTCTAATCCAGAATAGCTACTAATGTCTAAAACTAATAGCTCCTAACATCTATCAGAAGAGCACTAATGTCTAAGTATAAAGCAATTGCAAAGGGGACAGTTTTGCCGTAACTTCATTACAGACATTTTGGTTTGTATATGCACGCACAGCCTAATGAGACAAGAGTGAATTAAATGATCTCCCTTTAGTATCTGATTCTGTAGGGCTCATATAATCTTAATAAAAATTCTCACTGAATGTTTTTTTTATTTTGCAGGTTATTAGACAAGACCCAACATTTACTTTTGGGTCTTTCTAGATCACCCACAGAGTGAAATGTAACGAAATCCCGAAGAAAAGGGAACATCAGACTCCCATGACAAAAGGGTTTTTTAAGTTATGATGTGAGCTAGAAAACAGAGAACTGAGAAACTCAACATTAATGAGTTCTGGAAACCAGAAATACCAACGTATGTGCAGTTAATTACTGATGAGGAAAATTTTTTTCTTGCTCTCTAATTAAGACAAGTGCTTTTCAATACAGCTTCTTCAAATTCCTTTCATTTAAACTTTGACTGCCTTCCAGAGCAGCAGCTACTGAATAGCACTTCAGGCCACACTCAGTGAAGTAACATGACCATTAGCTATTCCTACAATATTATTTTCACTGAAATAGTACAGTTGATTTGCATTACTTTCAAGTTTGTTTTTTTTTTTTCATTCAAACATCTGATATGTTTTCCCTCTTGCATGGCACTTGGAAAGCTGCTTCTCTGAACTCCTTACAGGTGAACAAATAGAAAATGAAAAATGTTCCATCAAGGAGAGATATTTGTAAGTCATGGTGGATGTAATTTTATTTTCTTTTGCAATGGCTTGCCATCATCCTCAATTTATGAGTAACATTTCACTTCCATAGGTTAGAGAGCATCATTCATTGCCAAATTGCTAAGCCCCTGTAAAACAAAAAAATGCCTCTTCTGCTGCTCTTCCTACACTGACAGGACCCTTCAACTAGTTTTTCATGCAGGAGTAAACACCAAAAAACATAAGTTGAACGAAGATGAAAACACAAGATGCATAGTTTATGCATAGCAACTGATATAGAAAGCCTCAAAATGTGCTGCACAGAGAGGAAAATATGATACCTAATTAAGAAATAAAATATCCTTCTAATTGTCCTACCTCAAGGACACTTTGTTCAGGAAAAGGGAAGGCATGCTTTTAATTTTTTGGTTGTTTATTATCATCAGATTACTCTTATTTATTCTCAAAACATGATCAGTAAAAACTCTTCATACCTAAATAATACCCAGGCAATATTGCAACACTTTTTTTATTGCTGTAGCTGTTTTATACAGGACACCAGGGTAGAGGGAGTGAAGGCAGAGGCTTCCTAGGACCACACAAGTACTTCAGGAGTCCCAGCTCTCTGATCACTGAATAGCATTGCTGTCTTTACATACATATGAGCCGAGGCGATAAAGAAACAGAATCATCATATACAGAGACTTTAGGAGTAATAAAAACTGGAAACATATACAGAATGAGAGAACAAATGGTGATTTTAGAGCTTGGAATTGCATATTGCTTGACACTTCAAGGTCACTCTTATTGCCCCCTACTTCAAAGAGAGAGTTCTGGTAATGGAAACGTGCCAAAACATTGTCTTTTTTCTTCACATCACATCATATGTGTAAAGATCTTTCCAGGCTTCACAGGATCATGTTTACAAATGCTGGAAACACACTGCAGAGGTGAAGTCTCTAAGATTCATAGTTTGGTGGATAAGATGCCAACCTGGGCCTCAGGAGATAAGGATTCGAATCCTGCTTCAGTGTTATACTTTCTCAGGTAGCTCAACTAAGCTAAATACATAGTGAAAAAATCATTAAGCTAAGACGCATTGTGTTTCATAACTTGGGTTAAGTCACAGTATTTTATTCCTGCCTCTTGAAATTCAAGCAGAAAAATCTACCCATTGCTTTTACAGCAAAAGCCAGTGCTGACAAATGGATTCTGTGTGTTTCCTGAGTACAAAACATTTCCCTTCAGCAGCTCCATAGCAAAAAGTATTCTTACTACAAAACCAGAGGTTTCTAGTGAACATAGTGAATATTTAAATTCAGATAAAACTGGTGATATAAAACTCAAGAAGGAATAGAACCAGTACATAAGAAATTCATCAAATTGTAACTTTTTTTTTGAATTACCAAGGTATTAATGGTCAGTACCTATCTTCACATGAATAAAATCTTCTGTTTATGGTATGGACGTGAAATAAAACAGCATATAACCTGTTTCATTCACACCTTCTCCTCTATTGCATTCCTTCCAGATCACTCCAAGATTGTCTTACAAGATGTTAACTTCACATAATGTTTTATTTTTATTCACCCTCCTTCTAAATCTGCTTGACTTCATGTTCAGATTAACCTTTCCAGCAATATGGAAAATGAGAGAAACAAATGTGTCTGCTCTGCCCAAACCTAAAATAGCAGAACCTGAGTAAGGCCTGAATCTCCCAACTTTGCTTTTTTATACCTATCTGTATTCGTATTCCAGATGACAACCCTAAGAGAGGCAAAAAACACCCATCCTAAACTTTAAAAAGAAACGAACCAACCACCACTAAAAAACTAGCCTTGCAATTTAGAGCTGTAAATTTTTATAAATCTAAGCACTGGAAAGCCATAATGACAAAAACTAGAATTTTGTTTTGCTAAATGCTGGAGAAAACTGAAGATTAGTTGCAGTTTAGGATGTTTGAAAACATGGAAGTCATAAAAAAAAATTGAAGAAAAAAAAATAGAAATCTCAGATGTATTTTGAACAAACTACCCCTGCAGGCCTGGCTCTACATGAAGCAAATTCAATTATCGGTTGATGGAGCACAACAGCCAAACCGAGGTCTGTGCAGTTAGACAGAAATGTAACAAGAATCCCAAGTTAAGCAGAAAAAGATTCTTAGCATAAGAGGCTCAGCTATGTCCATTGTTTTCTGGTAAAACCAAAATATAGCTGGTCATGATCTCTTCCTGAGCAGTCCTCAAGCATCAGACGCATGCTGTTTTCTAACAAACAGTTCCTTATGACTTTGCAGCACAGCTTATTCTTTATTTAGGCAACAATTTTCCAAATTTTTTAGAATTTTATGAAGTGTGTGAAAGCCCTCGGCCTCAGTGCACGTTGCCCAACTAGACAGAGACTTGCAGAAAACTTGGGAATTTCTGGAGCTACTCTTCGCTCAGAGAAAAAGTTCTAAGAGCCTTCCAGGTAAGACTCTTAAAAATGCCCAGCTCAGTATTTCCAATGAGTTTTTGACTTCACAAGTTGTAATAATTTAGCATCCACCCAGAGACTTTATGAGGCAAATGGCACCTTGTTTCCTAAGTCCTTCCTTAGGATCTAGTATTAAAACAACCTATACTTAGCTACACAGCTCCGTTTGCTCTTCTGCATCTCCTGTTCCAACATAAAAAGATGCTTCTCCTGAAGGTTAATTTTTTTCAGAATAAAGGATCTGGAAGCCTCAGGTGAACCTCAGCAGTTGCTCTTTATGCTTTTTTATACTTATGGTCTAAAGATAGCTTCTTAAATCTAGCTTCTGCTGCTAAATGAACATGCAGACTTCTCTTTGAGATGCCTCTGATGCCAGTTAGCATTTCTACATGCTAGGCTTCAAATACATCAGCATCAACAGTGTGTCTTCCTGAAAGCTTGCTTATCTCCAGATGAACTAGTATAGTGACTCACCCTAGCAAATTACTTTGTGTGTTTTTTTTTTTTTTGATTTTTTATGATGTAAAGCAAAGTAGAATCAGGGAAAATATTAAAAATGAAGACTAAGAAAAAGGAGTCTGGTAAAGCGAGGCACATATCTACTACTGGATATAACAATTTTATGTGAATACAATTAATGTGCAAAGCCCTCTACAAAACTTAGACAGACCTCTTCATGCAAAACAGTGATTAAAGCTGCCAAGGTAAATATACTAGATGATTTCCTGGGTTCATTTGCTAAGTCCGGATGGCGCAATTCTGGCGGGACACTACAGGAGAGAAAAGGGGAATGTTCTCAGTGCAGTATTGATCAAAGCGAAGCATACAGCCAAATGGGAAACAGATTCACTTGAAAAGCTAGAGAAGTAGTTGTTTCTGGTTCATTGTTGTGTATGCACAGGGCCTTTGCGAGGGCCACCCGCTCCATTAAGACAGAACCAAGAGTTTCCCAACTCTTGGCCTACATATCTTTAAACCAAACTTAGCTTTATTTAGTAGTCATTACCAATGTATTTATTTATTTATTTGTTCCATAGCAGACACATTAGGCTGGGCTTAATTCTCCATAAAAACTATTTTAACACAAAGCAGATTTTGGTCTTTATTTGTTTTGAACCACAGGCAGCAAAGCAATATATTTACTTTGGAGGAAGGTTGCGAAATGGATGAAAAAGGCCTGTAAGTTTTCCTTTTAGTTGCCCATAGCATTTATGGTCAACTTTTCCCAGCTGAAAATCTGAAGTCTGCTCTCAATTAGCCTGGCATAAATCAGAGCAACTCCACTGACTTCAGAGAACTTTTTTGGATATAGAGCATTGTGAGACAGAACAGCATTTGGCCAATATTGTCTTTTTTTGCTTTACCGGATTTTTCTCTTTTTGGAAGACTTATCGGTTGACACAAAGCAGATGACTGTGGACAACCTGTTTGATGTGGTAAACAAAAGCAAAGCAACTGCCAAGCCAGCTGATGGAGTCAGAAAAGAAGCATGAACACTGTGGGAAGGAGAATGCTGAGGGAGAACTTGAACCTTCCACTGATTTTGGTAGCAAAGTCCAAAAATAACCAAGAATATTGCCTAAAAGAAAATTCAGCACAGTGTAAGAATTGTCCATCAGTAGTAATTCCACTGAACTTAAAGGCATTAATCCGCTGTAAAACAAGACAGAAATTTGCAACCACACACAAAGCAGAGAGAAACCAGCAGGACCAACAGAGTAAAATTATTACGAATAGTGTTAAATGTTTCCTGGTGATGAAGAATATGTAGCTAAGGAGCTTCCAATCGAAGAGGCTGGTGCTTCTTTGTTCAGAATATTTTTCAACTAAATACAGCACAGAAAAAACTTACTGCAGTCTTGCAGACTTTGTCCCTGCCTTGGACAGGACTAGGGTTACAACTCAAAAGAAAATCAATAGTGAAAGACATCTGCCTGTCCTGGATGAACAAAAGATACTTTCAGTTTATGGACATGATAATTAGCCTTGATCAATTTTTACACAGTCCTCACTACAACAGAAACGAGGGAAGCAGTGTGGCTCACACAAGCATGTAATTTGACAAAAGCAGATGATAACTGCATCATATTTTTAACATACTTTTAAAAATGGAATTATAAAATTTCATTCTTAATTGCAGTAAGGCCTAAACTTACAACGCTGTATTAAAATTCTTTGAGTCAAAAATATTGCTGCAGTGATCATGCTCTCAAATTTGTAAACTTAATAATTCCAGCAGTAAAACAATGTAGCGATAAGGTGTTTTTTCCACCTAAGGTTAATTCAAACTTTAGAACTGTGCAACATCACATGAATCACAGAATCACAGAATGGTTGAGGTTGGAAGAGACCTCTTGAGATCATCTAGTCCAACCCCCCCTGCTCAAGAATCATTTGACATTGCTATTGTCCTGTGTTTATGTTTGAATAAACAGAAGCCACAAAGTTTTCTCTTTAGCTGTTTTTGCTCCCAGTTTAAGTATGATGTGTGGCGCTACTGTTTTATGCACCTGCACTATTTCATTGAAAGTTGAGAGACTGACTGGGATTTGGTAAAGCAGGAAAGCTGGTTCCTCTTCCTACCAGAATTATACATTTAGTGTGATGATGCGGCTAAAAATTGTGAAGGACAGAATCAGAATCAGTTCTTCTCAACTGTTTATTTACTAGCAACTGAGCTGGACTTCGAGAAGAGCCATCATGGCTCTTCAACGATATGGAAAATTTCATTCAGTGTAAAATCTGCATCTTTGTGCACCGAAACATATTTTGTGGTCTTTAGTGACCACATCACTTTGCTAACTAAAAGTAATACTTCCCATTTTTAGTTATTGCGAGGAAAGGATTTTTTTTTAGCTAGTACTCTCCTTAAACATCCCCATCTTACACACATTCATAATCCATGTCTCCTTCCTTAAAGAGGCAGATGAATAAAACAGAGATTCCAGATGTAGTTGAAAAACAATACACCTGAA
The DNA here is from genome assembly GCF_000705375.1 of Tinamus guttatus. Next base: position 281,858 of record NW_010585441.1, on the reverse strand, counting down.
TAAATGAGAATTTAATTACTTTCACAGAAGAGATGCCAAGAACTACTGCAATATGAAATTAAAATTACTAAATTTCTTTCCTAACTTAAAATTCTGCTTCACATTATGTCAACCTCAAGGGAGATAGGAGTGCCTATGTTTTTCCAGAAAATAATACTAATTGAAATTATGATATGTTAGTGAAAAAAATATTTCAAAGAACTTGCAAAGATCACCATTACTAAAAATCAGCTGAAACAAATTTATTAAAAATTTCCAAAGAATTATTGCAAAATAAATCTAATAAGCAAAAATTAATACTGAGAAAATGTACTAGTACAAGTGTGTGTCCCTCTTAACCCAAGTATTTGTTTGCAACAATAGAATCAACAATGTTTGTGTAGCTGAAGCATTCCCCCATTTCTAATCCAAACTCATCACTTCAACATGCCAATGATGTTTGCTGCAAATCTATCAAGACAGATTCCCAGTCCCGTTAGTGTGCCATGAAAAGGAGGCCAAAAACATGCAAGAGGCACTGCATGCGGAGCAGCTGAAGTCTCAGCTGTACTCACACCGAAGCTGCCTCAAACTCGGCCTCAAATGCACTGTCACCCTTGTCACCAGCCTGTAAGACCATGGGGCGCTTGGCTGCCAGCTCACTACAGACCCGGCCAATAGAAAGTGATGAAAAACAAGCATGAATGTGTTGCCAAATGCAAAAAAAAAGTCTTTATGTCATATACAACACGCCTCTAATATTTAAATTATCCAGAGATATTTTCATATTGCTTGAAGCCATTCAACTTCAGTAAATTGGGTTTGCTTTGCAAGATGGGCTGCTTTACATTAAAATGGGGGATATTAAGGCTCTTAGTTTACATCTGGTGCTACCCAGCAGAAATCCTCAAACAACTTCCAAAATATTATGATTAATACAGGAAATGTTCTTCATAGAGCATGCTTTGGTTTTTCAAATTGCATCTGTAAGCCACTGGATGACAGACATCTGGTCAGCTTTAGGTACCTCCAGCACACATATCTACCTCTGAGCTAATCAGCCAGACTCCCTTTATGGTCAACAGAGAAAAAGAGCCAGTTTCAGAGCATGATTCATCCTAGATGAAATTTCAGGCATGTAAAATACGTTAGATAATGGAAGGTCTAGAAGTGCTTTCTGCTCTCCACTGACTTCAAAGGGAGGCAAGATGATCAGACATTTAACTTGGGCGAAATTAATTCCAGCCCTCCTGTGTGGTATTCAGACATGCTGAGGATCTGCAGCTCCCATTTTTTTCTAATCATGCATAGTCCAAGTCAACTGTAATGGTATTGGCAATGTAGTGTTTCAGACAGCTCTCCAACTAGTCATTACTGTCTCTCTTCCATTAATTATAAAACATCAGATGCATTTACTACTATAGTGCAGTCTCAAAGGAAAATATTTATTCTGGAATGATAATTCCAGAGGAAAAAAAAGAAAAAAAAAAAGAAAGGAATTAACTATAACATATCCAGGACAAATAAATCACACTAATGTGACTATAGTCATGTTACAGTCTTCTATTATGTTGATATTTTAAATATAAAATATGTCACTAGATGTAATTAACCTTGGTTAGTTCTGAATGCTGAATGCTCTACGTCATGTAGTTTGGGTTCATTTCCTTGAGGTAGATAGTGCCAAAGAATCTAGATATATAGATAAATCAAGTCACCTACAGAGGTTTCTTTCAACCTTCATTTTTTTTTCTTTTATAATGCAACAGAAAGAGGAAAAAAAGGAAACAGAAACAGCTGGCAGATTAGTAAAGTGCATTGAATATAATGGAAAGAAATAGAGGAAAAGAAAAGAGTATTCCTTAGCTTGTCCACTTACTTCTCACTGAGATCTTCAATGCGCTGTCCATGACCTAGCATGTAGGTAGGGTTTGACTCACTGCACGGACTTGCAGAGGCTGATAAAGTGGTTTTGACATTCTGTACCGAGTGTCTCCGGCTCCGTCGGCGCTCCAGGCCCCTTCGCTCGCTAGTGCCAAGGCTGGCCCTTCTTCTGTCCTTGCGCCCACTGGGAGGAGGGTCAGCAGTCTCATCTCCATCCTCATGCCTCAGTGTCATCTGAGAAGGAAAGAGTTGCACTTTTTATGTGGTTCTTTTAGACATCAGAGGTCTTCGCGGCTAGGCTTTAAAAGATAACTGGTCACAACACAAAGACTATGAGTCACCCTTTCCGTAACCAACTATCTAAGTATTCACCAGTGCAATGCAGCAGCTCTAATAATGGAATTATATATTGACATTCTTTTTGGAAGACTACAGGACCTGTAAACAACAGATTTCTTTCTTTTCTTTTTTTTTTTTTTTTTAATTTAAGACTTAATTTTCAAAGCAGCTGAATAGCTGCCTTCACTTCTTTTAAAAAATACTGAAGTCTCCACTGCACTGAAAACAACAGAAAAAAACTCTCATGTGTTGGATGACTAAAGATTCAACATGTAGTCAAATACAGATTTGGGAACACAAGTGGAAATTAAGGTCTATTACTTGAAAACTCATGTTAGAACAGTGCCATAATTTCTTCTCAGCCAAGAAAGAGATCAACAGTCGTATACATAACTGAATCCCACTTGATATCTCTGTTATTGCAGATCTCTCTGCAAAGTAAACAAAGGAAACAAAACAAAACAAGCTTATTTCTGTGAACTGGCACCACAGTAGAGTTAAAAAAAAACAAACCAAACCAAACCAAACAACAACAAAAAAACACGCTTCTCCTCTGAGCCACCTTGTTTTTAGGTTAGCATAACTGCTTTCACATATGTCATTCAATGGAAATCCAGTATTTCCTGCCAGTTCAGAGAAGCATAGGGATAATACAAAAGGAGAAGTATGTTGAGAATCGGATGACCATTATGACATTTGACAGAAACTTCTGACCTAGGTTGGGAGCTCATCAGTCATAAATTGCACAGGAGTAGAATGACTGCCAACATGACACAGTTCAAAGAAAGAAAAAGAAAAAAACACGAGTCAGTGTTAAGGTACATGACAAGATTTTTCCAGTAGAAACAATGAAGTTATTGGGTAAAAAATGCCGTTGGATCACATATAAAACACAGAAATAATTAAAAAAAAAGTCATTATTATTTGGGAAAGATCCATTCAGAACGGGACAGTTATGGTAATGTGGGTGAACAGAAGAGTGGATTAGCTTTCTTTTCCTTCTATTAGTGCTCTTATTCTGACTATTCTTCCCAAAATAGACATGGGCAGCATGAGGACAGGGGGATATGTGATATTTCTGCTTAAGGGGTAAAATTCTATTTAAGTGAGGAAAAAAGGAGTAATTTAGATAAAGAACAACATTGGCAGAAAAAAAAGAAGGAATTTAGACAGTTATGTCTAAATTTAATCTGGTTATCAAGAAAAAGCTGGTAGTCATTAAGCAATCTGATAATTTTGCCATCAGCCCTTTCAAGAAGCACAGCGGGAACAAAAAAAAAAACTTTTAAGTTTCATGATCATTTTTGGAAATGGATGTTATGAGCTGACAATAAAAATAAAAAAGAACATGGAGTCCTCTGTCACTACTAGGTTCTTATCTTGACTTGACTCTTTCTGCAAATTGCTGCATGTAAGGAGCAACTCTGCTGAAGTTACTAAAGTTTATGGAGTGACATGGGTATAGAGTAGATGAAGAAAATGGAGAATCAAATCAACTGAATTCTTTGTTGGACTTAGACGGAGAGAAAGTCATTTCCGTTCATCACACCAAATTCACATTTACATTGTATTAACTTCAGCCTAAACTTTCCCCATCCAACGCTTCACGAAGTTTGAGAAAAGGGTCTAATTATTAAGAAACTGGATATCCTATCTTTGCATATAAATATTCCAGAAGTGGTCATTTTATACCTATGTGGTGACCTTGAAGTCATTTATTACTCCACTGCTGCAAACCATACAGGAATTGGTCCAGTATAAACTTGTAAACAAGGACGTGCTGGGTATTCAGCTGTGGAACAAGCAGTATTTGTGAAGCTGAGCTCAGCTGAATGTTTTCATGAGCTGAATACTTTTGCATATGGCAAGAACTTGTACTTTATTCAGGATGTGTAACTAGCAGTCTGAGAAAGTTTTAATTGCAGGCAGAACTGCTTCTAAAGACACTAGTAAATGTTCTTTTTTGCCTTAAAGTATGCCCCATGTCTAGTATGAAATACATTTGTATTAAATGCAGTCAGGTACTGTAGCAGGTCACATATATGAATGTGAATAATACATCTAGCAACCAGATGTTTTTCTTTTAAAATAAATTAGATAACCAAATTTCACTTAGGTTACATTCCCCTCTCCTCTCAGCTTTGAAGTTTGCACAAGCTGTAAGATGCATAAAACAGGGCATGTTATGTTACCTCATAAATGTTAAATTGCTCAACTAAGTCCAAGTCTGTTCCTTTCTTGTTCAAGTGTCTCTGTGAAATAGCTTCCATGCCTAACTCTTCCAGACAGTCCACCACATCGTAGAAAGAGTCTTGATCTGGCAGCCCCGACAGCGTCTAAGAATCAAAGGAAAAACATTTAAATCTGTTTGTTTTGAAAAGAATTAAACAAAGGCTTTTACAAGTGGGTGGCAAGTGGTGCTATGAATGATTTCAATAAAGCACAAGCCATGATGTGGGATTAGAGACACCACTGGAAAATAAAAAAACAAGTGGCACAGCTTTTAACAAACAACTCTGTGCACTGTGTAAAAACCCAAATAATTGGCAAAACAAATCAATGTAATTATTTCATACAAAAAAAATATGGAAAATGTGGGTCTTTAGAATACACAGTTGGATTCTTTCTGGCTTCATTCAACTACAGATTTAAAGAAGAGGGAATGTTAAAGCACCAAACATAGCGATAAAAGCAAAGAGAGAAAAAATGGTTTAGCTAAGAACAGTGAAGCTGATTTCCAACTGATTCCTGTAACTTAGGCCTGAAGAAGTGCAATGCACAGCTGTGTGATGTGAGGACAACAGGAAATGCCATGCATCATGTGCCTACTTTCCTCCACACCTGCAGCAGAGGTTATTCTCCTAATGCATAAGTTGTTCCGTGTTACAGAGATATTGTCTCCTTTCCTTTTCAGCCTGAAAAGTCTTATTAAAGATATTACAACTTCTTGACTACAGTAAAATTTCAGAAGAGTTACAAGTCCCTAGTTATGGGGTAGGTTCTCACCAACATTAAAGAGTTTTTGCACACTAGAATAAATAATTGATGCCAATCAGTAAAAATCATCGAACATGAACTTCTGCAATCTGGAGTATACCTGGTCTGTGTTTGAGAGAAAACACTTCTCCTGCCATAATCCAGTTTCCCATTTTTGATGAATTCAGAAATCCTGAAGAAACAGAAGATGCTCTTCTGCAGTCTTAACACGTACTTCAAATACACCACGTCGGAGTAGGAATAGGGATGGAATCAACGCACTATCACAACTGCACTGGAGAGTATGTGGGCATCGGACAGCTTTGTGCGTTTTCAAAGTTAACAGAGTCACCACTATATTGATGTTTTCTATTCAGCTTGGGCTGAATTTATACTATTCCTTTGGATGATTCAGGAATTTGAGTCTAATTCTGCTCTGCACTAATGTTAAGCCAAAATTACTGAATGCACAGGGCAAACTACTTGCAGAGTAGCACACGTTTCATTGCAAAGATCAGTCGGTACAGAGCTGCTCCGGCAAAAGGAGCACTTACCTGTATTGCCAATAGAGGAGAGAAAGAGCAAGACAAAGAGAGAACACTTGCAAGAGCCAAGCTTTTCACAGAGAGATTTCCATCACTTTAATGAAGGAGACTGGATGAATTATGCTTCCAGAGTACTGGGTTTTGAAGCACAGTATTTCTGAAGTTGGTCAAAGCAGCACAGCGCAGAACACTACAGCTCTTGGGGACTACTTCCCTATGAGTTTTCAGAAGGATTGATCTGACTTTTGTGAATAGCAAGTGATATGAACAGACGAATGAAATGTCCTGCACAGTTTAAGCATCTCTTTCCAGTGAAATTAAGTACTGGAAAAACATGCATTGCCAAGGTGTTTTTGTTGTTGTTGTTGTTTTTCTTTTTTTATTATTATTATTATTTTAAATAAAACACAAAGCTGCAGTATCTCCTTCAGTCATTCCCAAACTATAGTCATAACTAGCAAGGTTCAGTCAGGGAACACTGTAACAAGAATGCTCAACAACACCGTAAGTAAGTGAAATGTCAGGGTTGTAATTTCAGGCTTCTTGTAATTAAGAAGTCACCTTTCTCCAGGACACTATTTAAGCATATAGTTAAAAACTACTGAACACAGAGCAAATATTCCACACACATGTTAAAAACAGATATCACGTCTGCTTTGTTCTTTCCTAAACTGGCACCTTGAAATGAGTAGAAACTTGAGGAATTAGCAAATGAGGTTGTTAATCGTAAATTGAATGGAGAAGGCAAATTCAACGAAATGTAAATGCAAATCCTTATGTAAGAGGTAGATAGCAACTATTCTGACCTGAGTGTCTTTGAGCAGAATAAAATGTGATGTCTAACATGTCCAAGAGTAGACAAACAACCATGCCTTTCAGCATCTCCTTTCTCTTACTTGAAGTCAGACAGGCTGTCGTCAGGGTAAAAGCAACAGCACTAAGTACTATTAACTGGCAACTATGCTTTTGCTAGGAGCTTTTTATTGGTTAACATAATTTTTAATCCTGCAGCAGTGGAAATCCATTTTTTACTGCAAGCTGGTTGCTAGAACTGGGCAATTAAACTCTCAGTTATAGTAATCAAATATTTTTCCTTTGTATGGTTTGTCATTATACTCACAGATCCATTTTCAGAGACTAATGCATATAAAATTCAATTTCCATCATAACGAAACTGGATGATAAGGTCAGTTCAGTCTGACATGGGAGAAAGCCCTTTGCGGTAATTAAATGCAAGGGCATGAAGTGCTTCCATAAATGGCTGACTTTCTGGCTTGTTGCATCAGAAAACAAGAGTATGCCCCCATTTTTGCCCCTGTTTTATCAAGTAGAATATAGCAGCAATCAGCAGAGCACTGGGAGCATAAATTTGGCAAGTCCTTTCAAGGTCTTTTTTTCTTCCTCAAGTAATTGCTTGAGATCAAAATGATACTCCATTATCAAAATACATATAAGTCCCAAATATTTCCTTCTGCCCTAAGGACTGAAAAGATGGCTAGATAGTTAACTTTCAGCTAGTAGGAAAAGCATGTTTAAACCAGACACTTGGTTTACTTGTTGGACTTTATGCTTTGGTTCCACTAGTTAGACTAAAAGTAGGATTTTGAATCTGAAACCCTTCAGAATGCAGGCGTATAAAGGAAACATGATTCTGAATGTCAAGGTTTATTCCTACACCTCTCTCCAGCTGCAGTTCCCAAGAATATCCCTGAATTATGGGAGAGACTGTTATAGGACCTTTATTTGTTTGATTGTTATTTTACAAGTTGCTCTCAAGTCCTTATGGGAATGTCTGCTCAACTGCGAGTTCTGTTGTGAGCATCCAGGGGTGACCTAAATTAGAACCAAAACCCCCACCTAAGAGTTATGAGATTGATGTATCTTCTTAACCACATTTTGACCAAAATCTAATAGATTTTACCTACCACTAACAGCCAACAGTCTCAATGAAAAGAAAGGCAAAAAAACTGTGGTGAGGCAGTAGGGGAAGGGGAAGAGTGGAACTGGGGGAAGTTCTATAGGAATATAAACATCGAAAGTTTCCTAGATGATCAAGACTATTAGCATACACAACTGCTAACAGCATAATATTCTTCTCAATATTCAGTATTTTGAAATCAGACTTAAATTATGCCTAGACTATGCCTATCTGCAAACTGAAAGGTTCTCCCTCTTCGCCGTTTTTAAAAAGTGCTGTCCTGGATGGCACTAGGCAATAAAATTAATAAGCATAGTGTCTTTTGTCATAAACAAAACACTAATAGCTTAAAGCAATGATGCAGACCACAGATAGTCTGGCTAATTATGCTAACTGCATGTGTAGAGGTCCAAGTCATAGAAGAAAACTGCTCTTATTACTAAACATCTGACAGATTGAGCTCTGCTAGAATGCCGACACACTAAATAAACATACTACCTATCTAAATTTTACATGATATGATGAAATGCATTACAGAGTAAACAAGCATGTGCAAGGATATTAGGCAAGTTTTCAATTACTTTTGGATAGGAAGAAGCATCTCTTATGTGTGTGTGTTCCTGGGAACTACCATATCTTCTGAAACATCTGGTGCTGGGCCCTGCCAGACACAGGACACAGGACCTACAAAGATCCATGTTCCAGTGAGGCAATTCTGATGCACAGAAGAGAGGTTGCAGAAAAAGGAGGTGCCAGCTCCCATATTAACACCACATCGGCCTGAAATAGCACTTCTCCAACTAGAGCTAAGGGGCCACTAGGTAGTGCCCTGTGTTCCTCCTAATAAACCACTTACTTAGAAGCTGGTGTTAAAATGCTAATCTTACACCATCTGATAAAATACAATAAGTGCTATCTGAATATATTAAAAAGCACTGATTTTGACACCTCTAGTAACAATTCTATCTACCTATTCGATATTTAAACAATTTCAGCATGGTAATATTGCATTTGTTCTCTGCCATGCTTAACATACAGATGAAAAGAACAACAGTAATGAAACAGCTGATATAAAGCTGTCACTACAATCTCAGTTATAAAGGGCTTTTATAGCAAATTTGAAAGAAAAATCAATAATTAAATTATAGAAGTAAATGGTCAAATGAATTAAATACAACATGGAATTTTCTTTTAATACCTGATGACTAGTTTCATTTTTATAAAGAAAACACAAAAGGTTTAATCTATCTAGACCACAGAAAAACTTCTGTGGAAGAGCCACATGGGGAACTAGTTGTTAAAATGAAGGAAGTAGGGATTAGAATAAGAGCTAAAAGACTGCAGGAACCAAAGGGAGATAAAAAGGGTTACACAGGAACTGTAAAAAATCCGAGGTATCTGTATTGAGACCAGGCTCATTTAAGAAATTCATTAATGCCTAAAATCACAAATATTAAGAGCTGATTAATGACATCGGCTAACATGAATAACTTCAATCTTCAGCAGAGAACGTTGAGATAATAAAAGTATTGGAGCAATGGCTGTTGAGGGGGTTTTGTATTCAACAGCAGTCTGTCAGTCTGTACTTGGAGAAAAAGAAGAGAGCAGGACTATGTTTCCTTAAAACAAATTCCTTATGAAGATTTGGTCTGCACTGAAAAAAGTCTGACAATTCGTCGCCTAAAGAAGTGGAAACCATCTGAGCCTTCTTTGTCTTCTCTGTGCAAAAAAAAAATTCAAATGTGATGCATTGCCTGCTCTTTTCTCTATAATCATGAAAAAAAAATCCCATTAAAGACATCATGAAGCTGTCCATAAGCCAGATCATAATTATAAGGACAGGATTCCTCTGTCCTTGATCTTTGTGACCGCTTTGCTCATTTGACTGCGAGATGCTTTGTTTATAAAAAGAACTAACTCCTCCTAAAGATAGTTTTAAATCTAGTGAGGAAAAAAAAAAATGAAAGGAATCAATTCTAGCATAACAGAGCCAGTACAGAACAAAATATTTTAAGAAGTCAGCCACCAGGCAATGGTAGTGGTAAGAAAAATTAAGACAATTCTTGCAGAAAGATGATCCAGTATATAAAATGAGGCACAAAATGGAAATGTTAAAAAACAAGTTTAGAGCTGATTCAACTTTAACACAAGTTACAGTGCAAAGCATGAAACAGAGAGGAAAGGCAGCTCTAAATGAAAGTGCCATCACGTCAGTGATGATTCTGGAGCAGGATGGTCCTGGTCCTCTCAGACATCATTATTGGGCAATACCAACTGTTAATCAAGTATTTTATCAAAGAGAAGAGAAAAAAAAAAGATCCCCTCAAACCATGTAGAGTAGGCTGGTATCCTGATTAATGGTGTCTACCGGCAAACTCAGGATCTTTTAAAAGAGAGCAGTGAATAATAATAATAATATATATATATCCTGTAACACTCTGACATAGTAAATACAATCATAAAACAGTTATATTGATATTCTAGCAATATTCTGACTTTTTGTGTTCTTTAAAAGATCCACTTTTAAACCGAGTCCATTTGAAGATTTGTTCAGAATTTGAGGACCAGACACTAATAATTCAGAACTTCAGATTAATTAATTTCAACTTTTACAAGCCATTCACTTCCCTCCCCTTAGCATGTGCCTGTACTTTAAACAATGTTTGCTTTTACCCTGAAATAACTACTTTCAATAAAGGTTTCCAAAAACTACAAAGAAAGCAGCAAAGAACACTCCAACACATTTTCCCTCTATTTTTATGCAGAAACACTCTTACTAGCATTCAGATCTGTTAAATTCATCGTATTTGGTTCACAGGGAAAAGAAATGAGTGGAAACTGTAAGTCTGTGCACAATACAAGTCTTTGTGAACGTGCGATCTTTTCACCAGTACCTGCTTGCTTTCCCTCCTTGGACAAGTTGTTGATCTAGCCTTTGTTTAGCCAGGTTTTGTTTTACGCGCTGTTGCCAGCTTTAGGAGAGGAACCACATCATAATATGCTTGTGCACAACATCAAGCAAAATAGCAGTTCTGCTCCAGTCTGTCACCTGAGCGACAGATCTTTTTTGTTATATATTCTCAAGAAGGGGGAGCATTATACAGACATTAATGTTACCACCACCAGTCATGCTGAAAAAAAAAAAGGAACACAAACCTTATTAACCAATGTCATTGCATAAACCAGCAGCTCAGTATCAACACCATCCTTCTCCTCCAGGATCTCTATGATATTGGACCATGGCTTGGCTCCTAGAGGTAAAGCAGAAACCATTGCTTAAGGTGATTAAAATGGAAAAGTGTTGCTTTGATATTTAGCCAAGTTCAAAACCAGCAGGAAAAGATAATTATCTCTACCTTCCTCTACAGTTAATTAAGAGTTAAGTCAATATGGTCAGTGAAAACTATGAGGCATCCTAAAACAGAGATGTAAAATATTTTGGGAGGACTTTCCTGAAAGAACCAATTTCTCTGCTTTGATGATGCAAGAAACTCTTTTGGTGGACTTCTAAAATCATATGAAATCATTTTTACTCCATGTACCATAGGTTCACAACAACAGCAAAAAAGATAAATCCAACCCAAAAGCTACATGCTATTTTTTCCAGTACATTTGTGCATATATTCCTAGCAATATTATCAAGTTATAGAGTGCTAAGATAAGCTCCATTAACAAAAAGAAGCACAGAGAAAGATAGTTTCCTAGAACTATAAGTTGTGTGTATCAGATAAAAAATATCAAACGAAGAAAAAAAGAGTTGATTAATTTAATGAAAATCTGCTTTACACATCCTTCAAGTATGTTTACCTCACTTTTCCTTTAAGTAAAGTAAAATTTGTGCTTCTAATATTGACACATTTACTTTAGATTACCTGATGTCACCAGCAAAGTGGCTTAGTTGACTTATTGTGCCTAAAAAGTCAGACAGGAAAATGCCAGTCAGACTTGGGATAATGTCTTGTGTGCAAGGTACCTTGTAAAAACATCCTATTTGGGGGGCTAAAAGGCAAAGGGATACATTTGCTAAAGAAAAACCTATAAATATTTTATTTTAGAAAATTAAATTGTTAAAGTCTATAATTTAGTGTTTTGCTTGGAATAAGGCTAAAGGTCAGAACAACACAAATCAGCAAGCTAACCCTAACTTAAAGCTAATCAATTTAATTATAGCAATACTTGGCAGAAACGCTTTGTATTCAAAATGATACAAAGTTCATTGAGAGAAAAAATGCAGACTCTTCTAATAGGCTTCACGCCTTCAACACGGTGAAAACGGTGGCTCTTTGAGAATAATCAAGCAGCAAAATGTACATGTGTCATCACAGCAACTTATAGCTGACTGATCAGTCACGGTTACTATAACGACAGCCATTGCTTATTCATGCTGATACTGTGCAAGTGTGCATGCATGCATGCATATACATCCTGCTGTACAGACATCAATCCCTGCCAACTGAAGATCTCCATTTTCAAAGTGCTGGCAGTATGTTTGTGTGAAAAGTATCCTATTAATGAGCACACATCAATATTTCTCTCTTTTTTTTCTTTTCCTCCCTTTTTATTGAGACATTTTCTGATCTTTATTACTGAAAATTTTTTAACACTGAATTTTCATTGTTAATACTGAAAAAGCTTCCTTATCTCAAGCAAAATCAAAGCAGGGGGGATTCATTCTCACACCCCAAAATATATTCACGATCAAACACTAATTGAAACACATCGTTGTGCAGAGAACACATTCGGCATATCTTCACTAGATTCTTTATATTACCAGTCATTTTGTGCAGCACATGTTCAAAAGACATGTGGAACAAATTCACTGAACTCACAAATGATATATCATCAGCAAGAATGATATCCTCACTACAAAAATGTCTTCCTGTGGTTTCTAGCAAAAAATAAAAATGGAAGAAAATAAGGCGAAACAAAATGGGGAAACTATGTGAGTCTGACCTATAACAATGCCATTTGAAAAAAAAATAGTTGCCAAAAACATGAAAAACTAATTACTAAATCCACACTGTATTATTCAGTGAAAGTCCTAGAGAAGCATGCCTTTATTTTGCAGACAGTTTTTATTCTTACTGGCATCCTGTTTTGTTTTTTAAAGACGGTATTCTGATGTTTTGATTCTTTTTCCTGGATGTCTCTATATGGGGGGATTACTGGAGTCTCCTTGCTCTTTGCATGCAATGATGACATATTTGCTCTACCCGTGCTACTTCTCTGTTTCAGAACACATTGTAAATGTTTAGTAAACATAATTGTTTACTAGGCAAACCTACTAGTGTCACAGACCCATAATAGGCCATGCATGAATAAAGCCCTTTCAAAAGCTTTGATTAGGATGCTGCTATTTTCTGTAGGCCATTTCCAAAATCCAACATTAAATTGGAAATTCTTCATCCACTCCTCAGCTGGTGTCAGTAGGAAGCAATACAATGACTTTTATGGAGCTACTCCAGTTTGTAGTGGATGAAGTCTTTCTTTGGAAAGGCTATTTTCCCTACTGTGATTTCAAGCTGAATAGCCAAGGAATGAGCATGAAAGTAGGCATCTGTCTGTCTCCTGATCCTGGGAATGAGGCAGTTCTGGTCTGGAAGGTGGCCCATTAATATGCTTGGCTTCAGATTCCTTGCTTCTTACACTAATACATAGTTTCCAATCTGTAGCCTGGACAGTACAGAGCACGGGCAGATCTAGATAGACAGAAAATCTGCAGTCATCCACTCTTATGTCTTGAGGCTTGGTTTTCCAAATAGAGTCATAGAATCATAGAATGCTAAAGGTTGGAAGGGACCTCTGGAGATCATCTAGTCCAACCCCCCTGCACACGCAGGATCACCTAGAGCACGTGGTACAGGACTGTATTCAAGGGGGTTTTGAAGATCTCCAGAGAAGGAGACTCCGCAACCTCTCTGGGCAGCCTGTTCCAGGCCTCTGTCACCCTCACTGTTACCAATTTTTTCCTTAAGTTCCTGTGGAACTTTTGGTGTTTCAGTTTGTGGCCATTACCTCTAGTTCGGTCAGTGGCCATCACTGAAAAGAGGCCAGCCCCATCCTCCTCACTGCCTCCCTTGAGGTACTCAGAGACACTGATTAGATCCCCTCTCAGCCTTTTCTTCCCCAGGCTGAACAGGCCCAGAATATAAAATACCTCTCTTCCTGCAGAATTGCAATTTAAAGGTGGGACCACAGGCTGCAATCTACCTGTATAAGTTAATTTCCAATGCAGCACTTCTTGTGCTAGAGGATGGCACAGTTAAAAAGCTCCTTTCAGGCTGCATAGGAAATCATTGCAAAAGATGATACCTTGGAAAATCATACACTAAAAAGACAGTATGAACTAAGTAGTTTCT
>NW_010585441.1:234643-267805 GCF_000705375.1 Tinamus guttatus | reverse complement strand
CTAATAAAAGGGATATGAAAAAGATGATGCATTTTTCCCCTCTTCCTTTAAAAAGATATTTGCATTGTGGAAAATACTTAAAGCTCTCCAATAAAAGATGGGTTTCAGACCTCTGAGGAAACTGTAACCCCAAGCTTTTTAAAAGCTTCATCTTGCCATTATCCTTGTAATAGTCAGAATATTACAAATTTTGAAAAATGTGAACGTAAATCTGAATTTTTAAATGCGCATGTATTTCTAACAAAAACACAAGTCCGTTCCTATGGTAAAAAAGTTTGTTTCTAAAAATTAAGTCTAAACTTATGCACGCTGGTCCTCAGAAAGTTCAGCCTCCAGCCTATCATCCTCTCCTGTCCACGTGGTAAAAGCCTGCCAGTGTGGAAGCCCACCTCTTTTTCCTGAGTGCAGACTGTCATGGTTATGACTCCCATGCAGAATGGAGGTAAAAATCAGCGGAGTGTTAAAATAGGCTCACTGAAGGAAAGAATCAGAGGCTGGGGATTTTTTTTTTGCATGTGCTCCTGCCTTCTACTGGAAAGGAGAATTGCTCAACTGTGTTTCACAGGCTTCCCAATGTTAGCTATTATCCCGAGTACTGTTAGCTATTATCCCAAGTACTTTGATAGGAAGGCTGAGCATGAAAAACATGGAGCCCTGAACACAGAAAAGCTGGGACCAGACTACAACCACATGTGAGGACCAATGGGACTGATGGAAAGAGAAATTGGCTCTGTTTGTACTCTAACTCACGGAGCACCTGTTTCTAGCTGTCATAGGATGCTGAAACATTAATATTCAGTTTTGGAAAGAGGTATGAATCTTGTATTCCTGGCTATTTAAACCTTTGTGAACATAAAGCCTTGCACCCTGCCTAAGGGATCAGCATAGCAATCTAACCAGATGGTAAGAGGAAGGAGAAGTGGACAATTGGTAAGGCAGGCCCTTTACAAATAGTACAACCAGCAGTGGGCAGCAGCAATGATATCCATAAACTCAGTCACTGGCCTTTTATCTTCATAGTCACAAATGCTTGTGATAAAATAGCCCCAGGGAATCTGACAGAAAGCTAACCCTGCTGCCTAGATCTCCAACCACTATCCCTATGCACTTCCACCAAAAAGACATCAAATTCCTCTGTGGCTGTGGAACAAGAAAAAAACAGAGTGGTTGTGGAAAGCAAATTCTAAATGGAAACATAACTAGAAGCTACTACTTATTTGATGAGGACAATGCAGTTATTCACTTATGAGCTGCTTGTATCAGAGAACAGAGCAAGCACTTCCACGGATCTTTGTACTTTGGTTTACCTGTAGATATGGTTTTTCATGGAAACCACAGATGGGATTACTTTGAAACTGGGTTGAGTTATTAGTGGGATCTTTATGTTAATCATGTGTGGTACACATGCTGAGGAATTATGTCATATCTCATCACCTTGTATGTATATGAAATATTGGACTTTTTTCAAAGCAGCGCTAAACTTAATTATATACCTGCAAGATTTATGACCACATTTCAAGAAAAGGCAAATCACTTTTCTTCCTCTTTATTTCTATTACATTAAATCAGTCATTAATGGCAGGTAGTCCTCAATTATAAACCCCTAATTTCTAAAAGGAATTTACAAAAATAGCACTTCCATAGCAAAAAGGGGTGTTCTGTTGATGGCCTACAAAAAGAAATAAGTATGGAACAAGAAAAAATAATTCTTTTGTAGCTAAGCATAATTGCTTATAAAAATGGGTATTTGGGAATAACTTATTTGGGAGAGCTCATGAGGCATGCTGACAACTCAAAGATATGGCAAGCCTTCCCCTCTTACTCTTAGGAATCACTTATCCAGCTTGAAGTATCCTTCCCCTCTCCCCCGCCCCCAGATTTTCTTTGTTGATAGGAAGCTGTTTTATTACTTTAGGGTACTGTAGTGTCTGATTGAGACTGTTCTACAGCTACAGAAGGGAGGGCACAGTGCACATGGTCGTGTGTTCAGGATCGTAAAAATAAATTACAAAAATCACAATTATATGAAAATTGTAATTACATTTCTGCTTATGGCATTGCAAGGCTTAAGGATTTTCTTCCTAATTCCTGGCACCACCTTTCACCACAAATTCAGCAGGGAGGCTGTCACTCTGCGGAGTGGATCTTGCTTTTAACTCCCCTGTGCTGGCGACCACAACAGCAACTCTTGCAACCTCAAAACCTCTCCTTGAGGCAAAGGGATGGATCAAATCAGGAGTGAGTGCCCCAGGAGCTTAGCAAGAGCTTTGCGGAAAGAACAAGAAAGGGCCATTTTTGTTCTATTTACTTGTAAAAAAAACATAGTATACATATTCAAGTGTTTTGCATGAGCCTGCAGGGTAACAGGTTTCACAGTAGAATATCTGCTCAAGGGCTTTATTTTAATGTAACAACAGATGGTTTTGTTTTCACTATAAAGCCTGTACTATTACTGACCTCGTCTTTCTCTTCAAAGGGATTACACCGATTAGATACCGTTTTCCCTTCTAAGTCAGACTGCTGCTTTCCAGAAGGCAGGGAAAGACAATCTAACTTATGAGAGCCTCTAAAGTGGGAGTAGGGTTCTTGGGGGTGCAGGGAAGCAGAGATGATCACTACGGTATAGAGGGAGGCGGTTGGGTCCATTCAAGTTTTCACTCTTCTCAGAAGTATCTCAACTTACTTGAGTATTTAAAACAAGCTTTTAATTAAGAAATTAAGGGTATGAGACACAAAACAGGCGTCATGACAGTAACACTAGCATCACTGGAATCAATGACTAAACTCTTCCCTGACCTCAGAGGTGCTGAGACTTCACATGTCCCCTCCAAATAAGGCTACTCACCTCTCTCTTCATCCACTGTAGACACTGCTTGGATTAGCAGGGGTGCGTTCAATTCCGTGTACTCCACAAACACCAGCAGCAGCTTCAGCGCTGTCTTTACGACAAGGCGGAACTGGAGGAGAAGAGGAGAGGAGAGAGGGCCTTGTCAGTCAGCACATCACAGTACTACCAGGGGTGTGATGCATGGTACTGCGCAAGATGCGAGGGCATCAAGCTAAGAGCTGCTGGCAGTAGCAGCACACAGACAGAAGAGATGAAGATGTGGAAGGCCCCAAAAACACAAATGTCGACAGCTGGCTAAAAAGTTCATTTGCTGGGCAGTCCGCACCTAGGTAAGCACCAGAGGTCAATGAATACAGAAGTTTGACAGTGCCACAACTAAGAAGAGGTCCAACATGCCATCTACAAATCCCTCCTCTGGGCTTTTGTCCAACGCCTGACATACACCTAATCTACCAAACAAAAACCACACATAATCTTCTATTACTCAGCAGAGCATTTATTTCCCATTTTCACTATTAGCATTTCATATCCTCACATTCCCCTATGACAGGATGATTCTTTTTCTTCACACTTTCTTCTCTTTTTACAATGTTACTGCTTAAAGGTTAAATGATTAATTGGAATCACTACATATGGAATTTGGGAGAAAGTGTATTTAATCTCTGACTGTCTCACCTTGTCACAAAATGTGCAACTTAATGGAATTGAGCATTCAGCCTCTGAGTTTTCAAACTCATTTTTCATTCATTTCAAACTCATTTTGCCATTCTAACTCATTCCCACGAGCATGAGTTCAATAAAGACTCAACATGACTGTAACTGACCTACTGAAAATCAGTAGCCAAACACTCCTAGTTTTATTCCAGATCTCTTACTCCCAGATCTTCTAGAGAGGACTTTTTTTACTATGAGATAATTTTCAAAGCGCTGACTCAGATATTTTCAGGTATGTGTTCTGCATGATTACATGTGTGTAAGAAAAGTTAATCTAATGGGATAGTTGGAGTTTTAAATACAAGATGGTCATTTGTCTCCTCTGTCACAAACAGATTTTTAAATCTAATTCAGGACGCATTCAGGCACAGATGAGCTGCTCACCAGAAAATCCCTGCCTTAGTCTCATTACATTGGTAGGCAGTTTGATGCAGAAACACCTGCTCATTAACATGTCTCACTCAAATGAATGGGGAAAAATACATTGCCCTGTATTGCTATATAGCTTCAGGGATCTATATAGTTTCTATCAGTATTAGCTTATTCCCATTCCCTCCATTTCACAGTTGCTTGACACTGCTCTCCTATAAGACATGGAATCACTACCATTTTATAGATGCACTTGAAGACAGTAACTGCACAGCAGCTATAGGCTTGTGAGCCAGTGTGTTCACATTGCAGCTCACAGAGATAACACTTGAGCTCACTTTAAGCTAATGAACTAAAATGCAGCTTGCTGCTAACCATGGAGTTTACTGTGAACAAATGACCTGTGTATTTTCCTAGCTTCTTAGGCTGCTCCCACTCGTGCTGAATTGAATTTAATGGACTGTGATGACACTACCAGCAATGCAAGATCTTCCATTTTTAAATTTAGATTCTTTCAGACTTGATGTATCACCAAATCAGCTACTTTGGGGGCTGTCAGCCAGGAAATCCCAGGGACGTACTTGACTAGTTCCCCCAAAACACTGAGCCTATTCTGCAGCTGTACTGCAGCAGTAATACAGTGTACGGGCCAGTCACGTTAAAGGAAATTTGAGTATGATGAAACAAGGCATAATTGTACCTTGGAAATGCAGTGCTGATACATTAACAAATCACTTCCCCAAGATTGCACAAGACATTTGCCTGGTCTCCCAACATAACATGACTTCTGTTCTACAGTGACACTTCCCTTAACACTCAAGGTCAACTGTTTAACAGAAGATGTTTGAAGAATGTCCAGAGAGTCTCTGCTGGTTTTGTAATGTCACAAAGTTACCAGATTACCCTAAACAATTCTAACATTAAGATCCTGCCTGGACAACCATCTGTGTTATGTACCATCTACAAATCTAACCAGGATACTTTCCCTAGAAAGGAAATTTTGCTATTGGATATCACTTTTGATCGTCCTTAAAACTTTAAGGTAACAACAGTATTTACATATAAGCAACAAACAGCAAAGTTCCATATGTTTCTATTAGAAAACAATCAGTGAGAGATACTGGGCTCATTTTTGGACAATCTTCCTCTTCCCCCAGAAAGCAAGAAAGACTTTCCCTAATACTGATGCTCTAATGCTTGTTTGTGGCCATCCCAGCTGCCCTAGGAAGCAACTAGGCCCCTGTTTAACTTGCAACTGTCACACTGCAAAGCTTGTAAAGCCTCAGGACAGCACACTGCAATGCAACCGAGATTCAAGCCAGCTGACAAATACTTGAGTTAGTTTTGTGAAGCATTTTTGAGGGAGGCTGACAGTAGTATTAAAATCCACAAGGCAACTACTCCTTTAGTTCAAACAGATCTTGATGTTTTATGAGATAGGAAAATGAATACTATGCTATCTCAGAAAAAAAAATCTAGTTTCATCACTTCAAAAACATTTCTTGTTGTAAGCCATTCTAAATTTCCATCATAAATATGTAGAAAAATGTAGAAAAGACTTACTGATGCAATATATACCAATATATACTGCAGTATATACATCCACTGGCTCAGGAAAGTGGTGTTTTAACAGCTCTGAGATTAAGTCAGGATTCTTAAATTTCTCAAAGTTAGGAACAAAACCTTTTGTTAAGAAAGCTATGAGGGCTGTCATATTACATTTTTGTATCACTTGCAAGCTAATTTAGAGAGAGGAAATGATGTTCGTGTCTTCTGGCTAAGGACAAAACATAGACATCAATGTAAAAGGAAGGAGAAAAATCATTAACATTTTTCCCTTGATTTGTTTTACTTGTTACACAGTGGAGTTTAGCAGCCTCTTCCCACTTTATCTCTTTATATTTAGACAATCAGAAATAGATACCCAGAATACTCCAGGATAAATAAAAGGATGGATCTTTACCATACAATCAGAAAACACTATGCAATATTAGTGTTATATTCCTAACTTTATCAGTGAGATCAACAAAACGGCGAATTCTAGTTACTCTAACAACAAGAGGAACTAAAAAATTAATTTCATTCTAAAATAAGCTAAAAGCTGTAATATAAAGCATATTATACATGAAAATGGGCAGATGGAACAATTCATAGAATCATAGAATCATAGAATGCTTAAGGTTGGAAGGGACCTCTAGAGGTCATCTAGTTCAACTCCATGCAGGGTCACTAGAGCACGGGGCACAGGACGGTATCCAGGGGGGTTTTGAAGATCTCTGGAGAAGGAGACTCCACAACCTCTCTGGGCAGCCTGTTCCAGTGCTCTGTCACCCTCACTGTTACCATTTTTTCCTTAAGTTCCTGTGGAACTTTCGGTGTTTCAGTTTGTGGCCATTACCTCTAGTTCTGTCAGTGGCCACCACTGAAAAGAGACCAGCACCATCCTCCTCACTGCCTCCCTTGAGGTACTTATATACACTGATTAGATCCCCTCTCAGCCTTCTCTTCTCCAGGCTGAACAGGCCCAGCTCTCTCAGTCTTTCCTCATAGGGCAGATGTTCCAGGCCCCTGATCATCCTCGTAGCCTGCACTGGACTCTCTCCAGCAGTTCCACATCCCTCTGTGGAGCCCAGAACTGGACACAGTACTCCAGATGTGGCCTCACCAGGGCTGAGTAGAGCGGCAGGATCACCTCCCTCAACCTGCTGGAGATGCTTTTAAAAATTAAACTTGCAAAAACAAAGAAAACAAAACTCTATAGTGGAGCAGAGATGAAGAGCATCTTCTAATATTTATAAATTCTATATTGATATACAATTAGTGTTTGTATCCAGCTCTTCAGCTTCTTGTCATATTTGGTGTTGTTCAGAAAGGGGTGTTGCCCACCTGGTAAAACTACATACATGTCTTCCCATGCCTACAAAAAGATCAGTACACACAACCCCTTAGGGTTGTGCTTCAACTTCAGCATTACTGAATATGGGAAATAAGAGCTGTCTGTTAAGTAATAAAGACCTACAGTGCAATCATATCTTACTAATAGTTACGCACCAGGTGCCTAAATTTTGTGGTGGTTCTCAGAGCTGTGCCAATTTCTTTGTTTGCCTTCTTTCCCTGGAAGATAAAAATGTACCTAGAACACTTCTGTCTTTGTTTTCAAATATCTAATCTTGAAACCCTCTGTATAAAAGAGTGGGAGAAATGGCAACTGGGTAATGTTATGTTGGCATCCCTTTGCAACGCATAGCTTACATAGAAATTACGGTACTTACTGCCCACGAACCAGGACATGTACATAGCAGGAGAAGGCTCATTTTGCAATCAGATTGTCAGTGCTAGCTGCATGGAGCAAATCACATGAATGACCTTTGCCAAGGATACTACTTTACAGCTAAATCAATTTGGAAACTTAATTTAACCCAATATACTAGTATTTTCTGATAAATATGATTTTTCTGACTCTCTGCAACTATGTAATTTCAGCATTTCATGAGTTGCTCACCCATATTTACGCATCACATACATGTCTCCATCGCAGCTAACATCTGCTACTGGAGCTTTTCATGTCTGTATGACAGAGAAGCACTTTGATTCCAGCTAGTCTCTGGATGTGGGCGCTCTGGAACTGTGGGCATCATCGCTGAGGTGAAGACTAGAACTCATTTATTTCAGAAAGTGTTTAGGCTTGGTAAAGAGGCTATGCATGGTAAAGAACTATAACTTTAACAGCAAGGACAAATAGTTTTGTGAATGTCTCATAATCTAATAATTAAATGATCCATGTGCTATATCCAGTAATATTTCAGTAAGAATGATTTGGATGCCATGTATGTGTTTTAAGCACTGGAATTTTTATTGAAATATATTTAAACTGTCACTAGCCCATAGTTTAGTATTCAGCTATTTTCTCTCAAATTTTCAAAGAGTGATGCTCTAAAAAAAGCAGAGAAACTGCTCAGTGCTTTGCATGTACAGAAATGGTAAAAGGGTTGATTCTATGTGGTGATAGTGATTTACTATTTGACCATTTGGTCTTCTCTAGCTGTGCCACATCTCTCCCAGTGGTAGAATGTGAATAACATTACTTTTCCTGCTGCTAACTGCGTGCGAGTCCTCTGAGATTGAAAATCCTATGGCGCAAGATGCTCCAAAACTGTCAGGTAAGCAGCAGCCTTTTAAATTCAGAATGACCCTTTAAGCTTTACTCTGCGAATACTATATATAGTGGTAGGAATGGCAGAAAGATGCATGCATTTACTGTTGTTAAAATTAAATTTATCTGAACTTTGCAAATGGTCTGGATAATTATAACAAGGTCTGTACACTATTACATATATGGGGTATATATGTCACTTATCTGTGGTGAGATTTCTGATATCCAGAGAAAGAAGTGCATGAAATTCATCTGGCTTACCAAGAAAAGGCAGAGATGAGCAAGCAGTGATTAGCTCAACAACAGAAGGGAGGAAAAAAAAAATGGCTCACGCCTGGAAATGATTATTTACATCATTAATCATGGCCCAGAAGCAGAGGAGGAGAAAAAATGAAAAAGTAGATTTACGCAAGTCCAAACAAACACTGTGTGTGTACCAAATCATGACAGATATGATCAATTTTGCCTTAAAAAAAACAAAAAGAAAAAAAAGAAAGAGCATTTCAGGCAGAGCTTTCCCATCATCCCTCTACACTGATGGATGAGATGAGTCTTGAATTATGCTGTCCTGAGCTGCTGTTCGTTGGGCTGAACCTCTGGCAACATGAAAGGTTGGGACAATGGCAGTTTCAACAACTTCTTTTCCTTGGGCAAGGCCAAATTGATATTTCCTTAGCTACTTTCCAAAAATTGGAAGAGGAAAACAGGCTTCAAGACCTTAATCTGCAGACTGGCTTTCTCTTGATTCCCCTCTCTGGAACCCCCTTCATAGCATGTTACTCTGGCTTTTCTTACGCACCTCTAAGTTTGGGTTGTGAAGGTATCCAATGTAATTCAACGTCACTTAATACTGTCAAGACAAGAGACTTTAAAATTTAAAGAGAGGGGGTTTAGATAACCTGTTAAAAGTTCAAAATATTAAGGCATATTACTGATATGTTTTACTTATCTCACACTTTCAATTCAAGAATCTGAAAATCATTTTCAGTTAACGAAGCCATACAATAGTTGTGCGAGGCAGGCAGGTGGCTCTCAGCACTGACCATGTTCCTGCCTGTGACAGTCAACATCACTGAAGTATGAGGCTTCACTCATTATTAAAATAGAAAAAAACGGAAATAAGAAAACTATTACAGGGTCTTCTCTTGCAGACTCCTTACAAAATTTAACCCACTCAAACACAACAGCCATAAGGAACACTTCATTCTTGCCCTTGTTCCCTTCGAAGGCTGTGTTGTCCCACTTCAATTTGCTGAATACTTCTTCCCTATTTCAACATGTATGACAGAAATGGCAACCAAAATTCCTACTCAAATTGATAAATGTAAAAAAAGAAAGAGAGAAAGAGAGAAAAAGAGAAAAAAAGAGAGAGAGAAAGAGAGAGGAAGGGAGGGAAGGGAAGGGAAGGGAAGGGAAGGGAAGGGAAGGGAAGGGAAGGGAAGGAAGGAAGGAAGGAAGGAAGGAAGGAAGGAAGGAAGGAAGGAAGGAAGGAAGGAAGGAAAAAAGACCCAAATTGTTGTTCCTCAGTAAAAAGGTCCTTTCCACGCAGTACAAAAAGGTGCCAAATTGAACATTAATTCACACATAGCTTTAAAGCAGCCATAGCATAATCTGTTGTTGGCATGCAGCTGGACAGATGTGGGAAACAGTACATAACTGATAATACTAAGAACATGAGGGATAGGAGTGAGAAACCAAGAAAGGAGGAGAAATAGGACAGCAAAGTTCTTCATTAGTTCTGTTGCTCACAGCTCAGCTTTCTACAGCTAGCGGCCTTGACTATGTCCTGTTTAAATAGTGCAAAGGTTGAGGGCTCAAGGGGAAAAAATATTTGAGCCTCTAAGCATCGTGGAAAATTACTCTGTTATTATTCTGTGGTTTTATGCATGTGAAATTTGTTCTTTCCAACAGTTCCATTAAAATATACTCCTAATAAAAATCAAAACTAAGGCTGGGTTTAAATAACTTCACCCAAACCTGTAAATTTAGTGGTATGGTTGGCTGTCCTTTCCTGACACTGTACTATCTCATAGACAAAATGCTTCAAAAATACAAAACAAAACATAAAACCAGAATAACCTAAATATAAATTGTATAGAAGTGGTAAAGATAACACATTAATAAGGTTTCCAAACATATTCACTATACCATCTTTTTTTTCAAGACAAAAACTATTAACAAGTTATCCTTTTTTATGCACCCTATAAAGCAAAACACTAGTCTTTTGAACTACCAAAATAATAAAATTGATGAAAGAATACTTGTCATACACACAAAACCATGGAAGGAAAACAAGTGCTTCTCCAAAGAATAACTAATAAATAGAAACTAGAGAAAAGCTATATATTCAACTTATTACCAGAGCCATAAGACTATTTGTACTTCTTTGTATGTAAAGACTGAAGATTTTCCTCTACTCTTAAACTTCTGAATACTATCAGGCATCAAAAAGGAACCTTGAATTAACCATTTGACTGAAAAACCAGACCTGCTTGTTTATTCTTGGACTACTTGCCAAATGAAGTTAATGAATAAAGCTGCTTTTTGCGGACTATGTATACACATTGAAAGTGGTTGCATTTTTCCAGCAATCAACCATTTGTCATAGCTTTCCTAATGTTCATAATGTCTTTTTCTTAGACCATATCCAAGCATTCTCCTTCTCATACCCTCATAAAAAGACTTTCCATCCAGCAGAGTGCTCACTTTCTAGTATGACAAAATTACACATTAAAATATATATATGTGTGTGTGTATATATTTTTTTCAGTAATTTATATATTATTTATTATATATGTTAAAAATTTTTGAGGTTGACTTAAGAGTGGAATTAAATTGACATTCAATCTGCATGAAATTTCCCACCCTGGCTGAATACATATTTAATTATATAACAACTCTGTTTACTGAGAAAGTAATTTAGACAGGTTTCTAAATATACTATTATACATACAAAATTTCTAGTAAAGCAAGTGTTCATCCCATTCCTCTAACCATCACTATATGTAAGATTCAAGAGAAGAAGTATTTAGCATCTGAAGAAAAAGGCAGAATTATACCTTCTAAAAAGTTTAATTTGTTGGGATGGATATCTTTTCTGAACTCATTCTCATGCACAAAAGACAACCAGAAAGATAATGTGTGCTAAATCAACGTATGCATATTCATTCAGTTAACTTGTCCTAAGCATTCAAAGGAAAAACTGTACTTCTGAGGTAGATACAATCTTGAGATCATTAATGCATGTGTAGAAAATTATATTAATTCCTGATAGAGAGCTGTAGTGATAATATGGTAATATAACTATCCCCATATGTAGTTTGCAGATTCACTAATTTGCCATAAAACATGTAAATATGAGCAGAGAGTAGCTAGAGCAACATTAAGTACCAAAAATGTTTGAGCAACGGGAAATTTTTACTAGCCATTGCAGAAAAGATGACTGGAAAGACAGACCATGATTTTATGTAGCCTGTCACCTATATCCATCACGGCATATCAGGGCATTTTCCAGCAATACTGATTACCCTAGCATGCTTGTAATGCGGACGTCAGTATATGTCTTGTGCCCTTACTGAATGCTATGTTTCTTTCCTCATATTTCAAGGTTGATATGTAACTATCTGTACAATCACAGAATCACAGAAGCTTTGAGGTTGAAAGGGACCTCTAGACATAACCTATTCCAACTCCTCTGCTCAAGCAGGGATACCTAGAGCATGGGGCACCGGGTGGCATCCAGGTGGATTTTGAAGATCTCCAGAGAAGGAGACTCCGCAGCCCCTCTGGGCAGCCTGTTCTAGCACTCTGTCACCCTCACGGTAAAGTTCTTCCTCAGAAGGAGAAGAGCTTGGCTCCATCTTTTTTACATTCTCCCCTCAGGTATTTGTACATATTGATCAGATCACCTCTCAATCTTCTCTTTTCTAGGCTAAACAGGCCTAGCTCAGTCTTTCCTCAGTCGATAGATGCTCCAGTCCCTTAATCATCTTTGTTGCTTTGCGCTGGACCCTCTTTAGAAGCTCCATGTCCCTCCTGGACTGGAGAGCCCAGAATTGCACACAATACTTCAGGTGTGGGCCTCACCAGAGCTGAGTCTCTAGAAAACCCGGACAATTTATACAATCTAGAAGGAATCATGGGATAATTTAAATTAGAAGGGATCTCCAGAGGTCCTTAGTCCAACCACCTATTATGAGGTCATACCAGGCTTCTCAGGGCTTTCTCCAGTCACGTCTTGAAAACCTTGGAGGACAAAGTCTGCAGAACCTCTCTGGACAACTTGGTCCACTGCTCAATAGTCCCACTTGAGAAAAAGTTCCTCATTCTATCCAGTCAGACCCTTTCTCCTTTCAGTTACGTCCACCTGTCCTCCTGCCATGTGCTGAACTGAAGAGCTTAGCTCTGTCTTTTTGATGCCCTCCTCATAGGAACGGCAGGCTGCTGTTGGTTCCTCGCAAAGCTCTCTCTCCTCCAGGTTGAACATGCCCCAGTGACTAATGCCTCAGCCTCTCCTTAAAGGACAAGCACTCCATCCCTGAACATCCTGGTGGCTCTTCATTGTTTATCAACACCTTTCATGTACTGGGGGCCCAAAACGGGAAGCAATATGCTAGACGTGGTCTAATGCATAATAGCTTTTCTCAGTCTACAGGCTGTGTTCCTGTTAGTTCAGCCAGGAAGTTGTTGGCCATCTTTGCTACCAGGCTCTGAACTTCATGTCTACCAACACCCCCAGGACCATTTCACCAGAGCTGTCCCCCAGTCTGAGGCCATTCCTTCCCAGTTGCAGGTCTTTAAGGAATTACTATATTAATGATACTTGCAAAGGATCTGCCTCTGAACTATGTGAGACCCTTAGTTCACAGTCTTCCAATACTGAGATGAGACGAGATGAATGGTAATTCTTCCAATGACTCTGTATTCTTATTTCAAATTTCTTTTTCCTCGCTGGCTTTTTTTCTTTAAGAAGAAAAAATGGCATCAACAAGAAAATTGCAGACTAAGGAGCTGGGCAAAGGAAAAGCAGAAAGAACCTGTGGACTGATACAGCATCAACAATGGGACATTCTGCAGAGGGGAGAATGACTGGAGGAGATAGCATGGAAATGTCCAAGGAGTACAAGTGGAAAATATTTTGGGTGATGCTTACTGCACAGTGCTAGCTGCATTAGACTTTCCCTCCCCCACAGAAGTAGCAATATTAAACCTTTCTGAACCTCCCCTAAAGGAGGCAACATAAAAATTCCTTGAAATTCTCCTGAAAATAGAAACGTTGTGGCTTGTGGGGTTGCTATCCTCAAATCTAATTCACATCAGTACATGCTAGGTACCTTTTTCTACATCCAAGGGCCTCCATGATGAAAATGAAATGTATAAGAGCTCAGACAAGTTCCCATTTGGTGAATTTCTGAGCTCTGTGCTGGCATCTTTCACATCACTAGCATTTAGAAACTTCATTTAAGGAAGTGCATGCACATCTCGGCAAGAGTACTGCTGAAATAAGTAGCAATAGCAATTTCAAGTTATTCCAATTCTTCTCCTTTGAATCTCTGAAGGACTGCAGTGTCCTTTACTGATCATTGATGGGAATTTATGTCTCCTCCATGAAAATAGGACAGAGATTAAGATGATACCTTTATTTCTGGTTTTCATAAATGCTGGCAGGCATACAATTTCTGCCAGTATCTGGAAAATGGAAAAATTATGTTATGTCATTATAGCAGGTAAAGGTACTCTTATCACAGTGACAAGTATTCTTGAAAACATAGAGCAACTCAGCTTAAAATGGAAAAGTTTTGTGTTCAAAATGTATTTCCTCTATCCCAAATGACCTCCTTCCTCTAGCCTACATCATCTTACATCTGCAATATCCACTCTCAGTTGCTGCAGAAAACCCTACAAGCATATAACCCAAAAAGATGGGTGATTCATTTAGAGTCACAGGAAGAAGGAAAAAGAAGTATAAAGCACACTCATGTTTCTATGCTTAGCTAAGGCTAAGACTTACCAAACCTGATTTGGGAGTTAATTCACACTCAGGTTCACTTCTGTTGCAAAGGTTGCAAATAGGCAATATAAACTTCAGCATCATTAACTTCTTTCAGAGGATTCTAATATCCAGTTTCATTACTGTGTCCAGCTCCTAAACCTAAGAATAGTGGTGCTACTTCTTACAACTTGATACTTTGGCTTTTACAGTTTCCTTTTGAACTAGGAGGTGCATATGTCTATCTACAACAGAAAAGGGACAAAAAGCCTGTGAGTGAATAAATCTGATTAAATAGCTACATAAACAGCATAGGAAAAGAAAAGAAAGAAAGAAAAGACCACCCCCACTCCTCACTTCAGCTCTGATTTTTTAATAAACACTTCCTTTACAAAGCCTGGCAGCTGCAACTTATTTTCTCTCCCCTCTCTCTCCTGCTCTCTCTCTCTCTCTCCATTCCCTAAGTATATATCAAAAAGAGTACTGGGGTGGAGAAAGGGTCATAATGCTTTTTATTTTCATTACATAGCAACAATCACCTGTTCAACAGAGCAATTGTACATGCATTAAGATTCAGATATCCACACAAATGCCCGAAATTAAGATTTCAGTTCACAAATCACATGAAGACCTTTCATGCAATATAATTCTGAAGTTCTCTACACATCAGCAGTAGTCTACGATAATGCTTCACGCTGTTATTTAAATGACTTAATTTTCCCAAGCATTTAAAAAATAGCAAATGGTTTGCAGAATTATTGGTGACAGCAGAAGTCAGACAACAAGGGCAACATTACATGTGAGGTAATGAGCCTGGATTCAGTGACTAACCATGACCTCCTGACTCATATTGCTCCCAGTTCAGATATTCAACAACACACTTTCTGGGCAGCTGCCTGTTTCCAACTCCGATTAAAAGGAATGTCAGATGATATCTTCTGAAAATCCAAGGCGCTAACCTTTTTAACCTTCTTGTCTGATCAAAGAGGGCTCATTCACAGCAGATCAGATTCTTATCTCACCCCAAGGTTTACTCCTAATGCTCATTTGAAGTGCTGCATAACCAAGTCGCTATAAGGCTATACACCTTCTCAGGCATAAACTTTACATTTACAATTTTATTGCATTCCCTGCATGTAAGTGTAAGCCAGTATAGCTCACATGCACTAAGATATAAGCTACTGCTTGCTTGCTCTATGTGAAAATGCTCATACAGATTAGTTACAGCAGAACAAATCACTATGATCCAGCCCTGTCTTTCGTACTTAGTGGTAACATATTTACACAGTCACTTTGCTGGTTATACAGCAAATGGAAAGCAAATAGACTCAGAAGGGTTAGGTAGTCCTCAAGCTTGACCACAGACCAGAGGAAAGTACTTCCCCAGAGGGAAATATTTTAACTTAAAGTACTTTAACTTTTGTATAAATAAATCTCCCGCAACACCGACTCACTAAATGTGGGTTTCAGTTTCTCATTAAGTACAACACCAATCTTAGGATTGCTTTTGGTCTGTTTTGGTAGCAGGGATGGAAGAGTTAGAAATGCTTCCTACATAGCAGACTTGTAACATAGCTGTGCTGAATACTTGCGGCTAAGAAATTCATTTTCTGAACTGACAGAGTAAGCAAGGCTTCTGTGCACAAATTTATGTGTCTGCAAGCCTTTCTGCTGCCTGCTTTCCTGGACATCTGGATGTGCAGCTCCATGAGCACTCACCTACAGACCAAGGTAACAGGGCAGATGGAATACCACAGAGAATTCTCTCAACTCCATTGAAAAGTGGACAAATAAACATCTTATAAAGCACCCAGCAGCAACATAATGAGATAACTGAAATCAAACTCATGAGGCGTTCTCTCTTGACTCTTGCACAGTACTCCTGGGAGTACATGCAAAACTACAGCAGGATTTCCAAAGAATTGCGGAAGTTCACTGTGTAGCAACCACACTAAGGGCAGGGGCATTTGGCAGAGTCATGCTGGGGAGCCCAGATCTTGCCTCATTTGCCCCTTCTCAGCGGCCTGCTCTGACCCCGAGAACAAAATGTATCTGACCAAGCCACTGCATGATCAGATGTGCCTGTCTTGGGACGTTGATGTGCATTTCAGCTTCATTATCGTCAAAATTATTCCATATATGGGACTTGTATAATTTTTAGCCAAGTAATTGCCACGGTCATTCAAAGAGCTGGAGCCATGGAAGCATGATATCACAATCAGCAGTGATTTGACTTGCATTATAGATCGCTCTGGGCTGCTGTTACAGTTTGTTGGGCATGACACATAAGGAAAGGGGGGAAAGAACAGAAAAAGAGGAGAACAGGCACCCCTAAAACCCTTTCCCATTCCCAAAGTAACCACAACAGATTACCACCTATACTTCCACCTTCTGCTCAAGGCCAGAGCTAACTGTAGCAAAAATCAATAAATAAAATGATGCCCTAATCAGGGGCAGCAGTTCATGAAAGCAGTAAAATAAACTGTTGTGTAAAATGATCCTTTGTATTGCAAAAAGCCAAAGTGAAATATGCTGTGGTAGCTATGTAATGTAGATGGGAATGTTTCCTATATATTTAGCCAAAAGCAAATGTAATTGAGATTTGACCATTTCAACTCAGTATAGTACCATTTTTGAAGAGTAACACTCTTGGTGTTACTTTTTTTTCCCCCTGCTTTTACAAAATATTTCAGGTTACTCTCTCACAACACTCGAAAAAGAACTTTCACTTAACCATCAATACAATTCCATAACAGAGATCAGAAGTATCATGGAGAAACTGTGTGTAGAAACTGTGGATTGAAAGATACTGCTACAGAGATGGTAGAAATAGCTGATGAAAGTGGTTCTCTATTTTCAAAAGTCCTGCTTATGCACATTTCCAAAAAGTCTCAAGATACCTGCAAATCATAATATTTTAGGTGTCCACATATGGATTTAGTCATATAGTTCTTTGCTATGAAGAATAATTAAAATAATAATAAAAAAGTTTTTTTGTTTGCTTTTCCCGATGCTATAGAGTAAATTAAGAGTCCTGATAGTCAAGCCCCTGCTTTAACCATGAAAATAAGACCTCAGAACCTGGAAGGGAATGGATTTCAGTCTTGCTGCCAGAGATTTCCCTGTACTACCACTGAGTGGAAAAACAAAACTGCCTACATACAAAATGCTAAACTAAAAATCTTTGTAAGCAGAGAAAGTCCTACAACTCCTTTCCATTACAGTCTCTTTTATTCCAACCTGCGCCCACAACACAATCCACAGGAAGACCAGGGCTGCTGTAGCTCGGCATAACTAATTACAAGTTATACTCAAAAAATGCCTCTTTAATTGTATCCTTAAATATATCCTGTCAGGATCTAGACAGCTTCCTACAAGACTGCATATTTCTAGATCTTTTTATATCCACCTGCTTAGGATAGCCAGCTAAAGGTTGAAATGAAATATGGATCCTGTATGGAATCTGGAGTAGAATAAGAGTAATGCCCTTAGGAAAGCAGGGGGTAACACCGGCTACTTTTAAAATCAGAAGCCAGCTCTTCTAGCACCACTTCTCTCAGTTTCACCCTCTTCAGGGGGCTCTGGCAATATTCTGCAGCAGGCCTTGGCATTTCGGGCCCTAGCAGCTTGGGCTAATATCAGTAAGAGTGTTAGTGCAATTGAAAATGCCCTTGCTCTGATGATATAGCTTGTATTGGCAACTTATGCTAGACATTAGCTGGAGTGGACAGCACACAGTCCTGCACGGCATTATACTCCCAGGCCAGTAACGTTTCGCTCTGGTCTTTTGGCTCAGTTTATTCGTGCCCATCTGAGCCTACTACTATCTGCTAGGTGGTGCTGTGGGATGGTTTTTGTAGAGGCAGGGAAAGTGTTTTCCTCCATTTCTTACTGCTCACTGATCTTCTCCTCTCTTCCTTTGTTCACTCTTTGCTGATTCTCTAGAAAAGTCAGAGAAACGTTTATGCCTGAAGTGTCCATATCTGTGCAGGGATGGAAAGAACCTCGGATGAAAGCAGGAGGCATTAATATTTACTCTGAAGATTTCTAAATCTGCACTTTTGCTTTGGTTCTAAAAATACAGGATATTCAAGCAAATTATCTCCTCTCCTCCCTTCCCTTCCCCTCTCCTCTTCTCTCCTCTGAGAAAGTTACTCTGAGTTCCTATCACAACATTTAAAACATGTTCAGACAAAAGACATGTTCAGAAAAGACACATTTTTTCTAGCGTCTTTATTAATAATAAATCCAAGTTCTCACGAAAAATTAAGTCTCTCAGACAAAAAGTCGTAATATCTTTATTTCGTATTCTTTCAGGCGGTGAGTTAGGGCACAAACTTTAAGGATCAATGTTGCCACTAATTTGAGGGACAGCTTCAGAGAGTCAGTTCAAGGGTTCTCAGTCTTTGGGTACACTTTAAAACAAAAATCAAGTCACCCTCAAAACAGAAACATGAATAGCTTCCAACTATTTCTTCCTCTCCTCTCCTCTCCTCTCCTCTCCTCTCCTCTCCTCTCCTCCCCTCCCCTCCCTTTTTTTTCTTTCTTTTCAGCCAAATGGGATTTAAAATTAAAACAGACACCAGCAAACTGGCCGGATGGTTTAAAAGGAGAGGGTAAATCTAAAACTATCTGAAAGTCCAACAACGAGTGAAATATCGACCTTTTCCCCCATCCAACTGCAACTGCAACATATTTCCTCAGGGAAAGGCTTTAGAGACAACTCCTTGTAAGGGAAGAAAATCAGAAGGATGCCTTTATGCCTTTTAGCCTTTCTTTTTTCTTCTTATTCTTCTTTTTTTTTTAAAAAATATTTTTTCTCAGGACAGTAATACCCACAGCTCTGTATCCTAATTGTAGCAGACCAGGGCTGTAGTACCCAGACCCATTAGAACATACTGAGCTAACGACCTGGAGGCAAACACAAGGCCGTGACTCTTATTTGCCCATCTAGAGATGTCCATCTCTTCCACATAATGTTGTGTCAGTTTAGCCCAAAAGACGATGAAGAATCTTAACCTATCCTTTTGAGCAAAAAGGAAAAAAGAAAAAGAAAAGCTAAACACACACACACACATACAAAAAAGGTAAATACAGTATTCTTAAATCAGTTTATCAAGTGGTGATGTCCGGTAAATCTTGCATTTGGCTTGCATATCTTGTCTGGTGACCCATGAGCATCCAATCTGAGGAGAATCTGGCTGTGGGCAAGCTGGATCATAATGGGGAAGACAGAAAAGAGAAGTGATCTGAGCACAGAGTATCACAAACCACTGAGGGCTCCTCCAAAGTTTCACTAGTGGAAACACAGGGGAAAAATACGACAAAATAGAATCCTGTTCATTCTTTTTAAAGGAAAATAGGGTGAACAGAAACTCGACTCACAGAGGAGTAATCATTTTGGAGCAATTTCATACATCACTACTGGCTCGAATCTCCTATCTCAGCTGACTCTTTGCCTCTAGATTTTGCAAGTCTGTATTTTGTAAAGTTCTGCTAGGAAAGTATTCGAACTCTGAGCTGAGGAGGAGTTGCTATTCCTCTACAAAAACTGAACAATGAGGTGTTTTGACAGCCACACATTGAAATCTAAAGTGCAGTGGACCAAAAACACTTCTGAAGAGGATGTTTTGGTATGCTATTACTAAAGAAGGAAGCAGCTATTTGATGCTGAAAATGAAACAAATATTGCTACAGCCTTTTAATGCGAAGAGGAAATGGAAAAATTTAAGGAACCAACTATAAAAATTCCACATTGGCTGAGGTATTGGACATAATTTTTGTATTGAAAAATATGTATTTCTATTGAGTAATTTTTTAATGATCTCTTCAAGAATAAAAGTAATAAACAGTGAGAGGAAGTACCTGAGTCCCTTTTAAGTAGCTACGATCAGAGAAGCCTGAAAGACAGACAGATAGTACACAGACAGACTAGCTAGACAGGTCTAGTAGTGATGCATTTCAGTGGAATCAGCTAATGAATCAGCCAGTATGCTGGTACTAATGATTACCAAGCAGTTTTATGATCTAAACCATCTCAACTAGAGCACATGGGGAAAAAATAATAATAAAAAAAGAGTCTTTCTTTTGATCTTGATACTGATCTTACAAAAAAAATATAAGTCCAAAACATTTTACCAGACAGCTTCCTTTCTAAGAACTAAATCATCAGCCGAAGAGACCAATGTAAAATCTAAGACGTGACCTTGAGGAGTCCCTAGGGCAACAACCTTGTGAGGTAACTTTAGGGACCCATGTTGGTTGTGACCGAGAGATTTCCTTGCATGCACTATACGCTTAGTGTAAAGCCATCACATGGTTTCCATTTTTGACACAGCATATTTTTTAATTATTGACCAAGTACCTTCAGCTAGTAAGTGCTGCTTTAAAAAATGACTATATCTAATTAAAGGAATGACAAGCATTTGTGCGAAATGCTAGAAAGAAAGATATGGTAACAATTAGTATTAGGTTCAACTTTCACCTATGCATCTGTCTTTTAATGCATATAATCTGTCCCTCCACTCTCTCACAATTCTTCCTCTAGAGCTATAAAATCCAAACACAGTTTTCCAGACGAGACACGGAGGTGCAAAGGGTTTCAGAGACTGGTTCAAGAACGTGCTTGGAGTCTGGATTCGACCTGATTCTCCCAATCTTGGGGCTCCCTCTCTAGTTGCTGACATACTCTTCCAGCCAAAGCTACAAGCAAAACATTGATTAAAAAAAAAAAAAGGCGAGGATGTTTAGAAAAAATAAGAAAGGATTAATCGGCAAAGTTCTACAGAAAAAGGAGGGTCATACAAGCTTCACATCTGAAGACACAGAGTACACAGTGGATTCAATTCATATTTTTAAAGATGTCTGAGATCTTTGTACAGCCAAATATTTGAACCAAGTTTGTGTGAGATTTCTGTTGCCATTTCCTCATAAATTGTAACTACATTTCTGCAAAACATATGCTCTCTTAGAGAAAAGATAAATCCCAACAGTAAGGTAGATCTCAGAAATCTTTAATAATAACTAAGTAATTGCGCAAACAGTGGAGGGAGGAAGAAGAAACTTGGTCTAAATCTTCAAAAAGTTTTTATAAACAGCAAGAAAAATGAAGTCATTAATAAAACCACCTTACTCACATCTTAGAAACGACTTACACCTCACTTGTTGCAGAACGACTTACCTTGGGGTATTATGATAAATATGTAAGCTAAATCCAAAATGTCATATAATGTTTTATAGTTGGAGAGCGATATTACTGGGTGGCCAAGGTGAAGGGAGAATGATTATGATAATAAAAGATGGGAAAAAATAAAGTGTTGCCCTGTGGAGCATAAGCTGGACTATTTGGATATACTTATTTCAACTACTGAATGAGATAAAAAGAACTATATCACTTCACTTTTGCTGAAGATCCAAGCTAACAAATCTGCACTTGGTAGCACTTCAATAACTGACTGTATACCAAAAGAGCTGTTTTGCCAAACTTTTCATTAAAGCTTTCCAACAGTCCACCTGCCCTTTGACAAGCATCATAGCTGCTACCAAAAAAGATATATCCCTGAATCACCTAAGAACAACAGAGATTGGAAAATAGGTAACCTTGCATACTGAAGCATTATGCACCTGAATTCATGAGACAGCAGCTCAAGAGAGATTCAGTCAAAAGTGCATTATTGTAATTCTAAAACGTGTTATTAAAATACAGCTTATTAAACTCCTTATTTGGGACTAAACATTACTTCTACCCTACAAAATTAAAATTGAGTTATCTAAAAAGGTTTGGAATAATGTCAGCAATGTGTTTTACGTTGGTCAAGTTGATTTCTGTGTTTAGATATGCATAAATATCTCAGGGAAGCATTTTTGCATTTCATGGTCTGTATTGTAAGTTTGGATTATAACCATCTGCTTTTTTCCCTCAGAGCAACTTTCTTGGAGTCCTTCACTCTTTTCTATCTGACCATGAATGGTTGCAAACCTACTATTCTTCTCATTCAGGCAATCAGTTTTACAGCAAAAGACTCCCCAAACTAGTGGGCATTCTGGAAAAACAAGTAGGCTCCGTTGTTTGGTTTATTTGCATGCTGCCGTGATACAGACAGACTTCCCTTGTACCTTCCCCTTTCATAGGAAGCGTGGATGAACGTCTGTTAGAAAATACTAACAGCTAACAATTGCTCATAAATGTGAATGATAATATATACACTACTGAACTTTTTTAATCAAAGAGATCAAAACAATTACAAAAGCCATCATTGATTTTATGATGATTTTCCTTTGTTTCACTAATACTAACTCTAGTATAACATTTACTTACTTTTTTCTTTCTTCATGCTTTTCTTGTACAATACATCTGTAATACATATCAGCAAAAATGTACGGCACTCTCTGAACATGCTTGCATATATTTCACTCGTAACTACCAGGTCGTTATCTCATGCACCTTTTAATAAGACGAGTCTGAGCAAAAACTTGAGCCTGTAGACTTGTTACACTGTTGGTGGTTTTCTCATTCTCCACCTGAAATGAGATAAACTCTGATCTCTGTGTC
The DNA here is from genome assembly GCF_000705375.1 of Tinamus guttatus. The sequence continues at coordinate 245,181 of NW_010585441.1, read as the reverse complement.
AATGAGGGCTGGGGAGGAGCAGTGTGTTTTCTTGCATGGTCTTAATCTGCAAGAGTTCACTCTGAACACTACTAGAAAAATGGGTACAAATGCCTTCAAAATATTCAGTGAATGAGCTACAGATATACATATTGCTGCATGACTGTACTACTGCAAATGGTTACATTTGATGGAATGACTTTGAGCCTCACCTGTAAATTTGGTAAAACAGATCAGCAAACTGTTGCCTGCTATGTAGGACAGTCCAAAGTGAGTATAATGTAGTCTGTACTGGTTGGCTTATCCTATTCCAAAGTTTATTGCAACATCCTGATCCTTATCTTCAAAGCACTAATTAAATACAATTCAAAATAAACTGTGCTCATGCAACAGCACAGCTACACATTCTGACTGAGAGACCTGGGGAAGCTTTCCATTGGCTTCAGCAAGCATTGGCTCAAGCTCTTAAAAGGCAGGAAGTAGGAAAGCAAAGTTCCTATAAACCTGGGGTTTGTTTGTGCTTCACACAACCACATAACAATGGCTAAATGCATCTTAGACTGAAATTAAGGGCCAGTTCCTAAGCTGATATTCACAGTTTTGCTGAACTCAGAACAGTCGCACCCATTCCCTAGAGCTGAAGATCCTGAGCACGGTACAGTCAATGGCTGAGTCTGTGTTGATTTAGGGGCTATAGCTAACATTCTCCGCTTTCCTCCAAATCCTTTCTGGTAAACCAAGGAGCCTGAGCATCTGAAAGACTGGCACCTCACTGATATTTCTGCCAACAGACTTGAAAACAGAATGAAAACACAGATATATCTGAGTTTCAGCTGCATGCAGAGCATCTGTGTCATGAATGTAGCTCCCGCAATAGCTACATATGGAGTCTCATTTGTCAGGGGCTGCAAAGGAGTTCATTAATCATTGAGACAGCATGTGAAAATAAGTTTCTGAGGTGGCATGATTTGTCCTGAATGAGTAACGCTTTTAGCAGGCAAGTTCTCTAGATTACCTTCCATGTGCATTGAGAATAAAGCACAAGATAATGCTGCAGCGTAATTGCTAAGCATGTGTCACTTCATCAGCCAGCCAATGCTCATTCAAGATAGGCCATCTATAAGCATACATAACATTTTATCAGAAAAATGAGATACAAATATATCAGATTTACTAACGCATCAGATTTACAAGAACCTTGTCAAGAGATTTTACTATCCAATATCTGGTGGTGAGATCCTATTTCTAGGCCTATTCATATCTTTAATTCCCTTTCAACTGTAACTTTCTCCATGACTATAAATCACATGTTGCTATGTATGTCCAGATCCATTTAAACATCTATTTTCATAAGTTCTGATGAGAAATTTCTTGAGAAAAAGGAAAGACCAAGTTCAAGTCATAAGCAGAGCAGAGAATACCATATGACTTCAGTTGTGCACATGTGTAAATGATCTATGGAACAGCAACCAATTTAATCAAGTACTTATATTAGGTATTTATCTCTATATACTTTAACTTATTTGCTTGTAAAAATAAGGTTAATAGTGTACGTGACTAAGAATATTGTTTCTCTCAAATTTCTTCTGAAATGAACTAAAAGCAGTGTTAATGTAGTGACATGTCATTAAAACTGTATCAGGGAAAAAAAGCTGTACTGAACTGTTTTCTTTCAGAAACACATTTTTTTGTCTTGGAACAAACAAATTCTCACACTAAAGCTTTATTTAACTTTGCAATATCAGACCCAGACAGAAGAAAAGTAGAAAAAAAAATTAAAACAATATGTGAGATAGGAATCTTTAATCAACCTTGTTGTATCAGCCGAAGCCTAGCATTCCACCCGGTCTTCTGGGGTTACCCAGCATCACTTTGAAAATGGATTACTTTCCATCGAAAGCAATGCCAAAAAGGGGCTTTAGTTATCCTGCAGAAAATTAGAACAGCCTGGATCATCAAATGGGAAAAAATAATCATTATCAGTAGCACTCAGAAATGAGGGCAGTGGGGGAAGGTGAAACTAGACTGCAGTTTTGGAATACTTCATGCCTAACACATCCAGCTGAGTGCAAAACAGCAAAGGCCTGTGGGTTTGCAATGCCAAAGGGCTTTTGCTTCCTCTAGTGGACAACGTGCACACTTGGTTTTGCTCTAGAGCTTTTGCTCAGATACCTTGCTGTGAACACAAATAAACTAATCCTGGAGAGGCACTGAAATTGGGTAGGTCATTAGATACTTTTCTATTAACAATTCGGGTGAACACAGATGCACTTGGAAGTTATTAACCTATGCACACTAGCAGATGAAAAAAATGCATTAAAAGGATTCAGCAAAGCTGAGCATGTTGTTCATCTGGGGTCCCTTGTTTTGGATAAGAGAAATTTCCCAATGCTTCCTGATGTCCATAGCACCCAGGGACTCAACCAGGGAACATCCAACATGGAGTTCTGTGGCACCAGCTGTCAGTGTGAATGTAAATTCCCAGGCTCCTCTAAAATCAGGCTAAAAATAACTTACAATTTGACAAAAAAACTTATTTCTAACCTCAGCAACACCAAATAAACGGCAAGCAGGAGCCCCAAGAAAGTGGTAGAGTATCATTTCTTCATAGCAGAGATGCTACGAAGTTAAACTGAGATTTACATTACTGCAGTTATGGCAAGACCCTTAATGAGTTAGTTTATGTATTTATGTATGTATTTTTTTATTAGTTAAGAAATTCTGAAAGCAGTGTTGGGTAGAATTCATTGACTCTTTTTTTTTTTTCTTTTTGTTGGGAACAGAGAGGGTTAAATCAAAATGTCTTGAATCCATGTTCCAGGCTACCAATGAATGAGAAAGAAAAATTTGGTTGACATATATATTTCCTATATACATAACTTTCAGTCTGTATAATATGATCAGACCCCACTTGTGTACTACTGCAGTGGTATACTGCTGACTTCAGTTATGGATTAAAGATCCCTTGAACCCAACAGAGTGTAACCATACACCTACAATTAAGTACATACTTGAATGCTTTGTTCAACAAACTGCTGAATTGCTGCCTTTATAACTAATGATGAAATAGTAGTGATACACATTTTAATTGGGAGTATGAGCTAAATGCTCTACGCCAGGAATCTATGAGCAGCTGATGATTGGAAAGGGAACTACAGCCAGTCTGCAGAATGGAAATCCCGCAGCCATGGTCACACGGTCGCTGGACATCTTGCAAGGGAAGGCAGTGGTCCTATGAGTTTGAGGTTTGGTGCCAGATGCTCTCCCCTTTAAATAGCACAGCAGACCAATAGTGCTGTTAACCTCTTTCCAGTTTAGCACCCTTTTCTGCCACTAACGAATGTGAAGATTAATCTAAGATTAACCTTCTCCTCTCTTTTCAGCTCCTCACCCTGACACCAGAGGTGCATTTACCGAGTGAAAGAGCAGCACTATCAGTGAAGCTGCTGCTGCTACAATTTCAACCATCTTCCTAGTAACTGAGTTCAGAGCAAATTTTCACAACACTGTTAAAATTACCAAGCACTTTCTCCTAAAACATCTATATAAACATCTATTGATGCTTTGAGGGTTAAACCCATAGCAGAATTAACAAGAGTGAACAAGATTGCAGAATATAATGCCCACCATCGAGACAGGGCCTTCCTTAAATCATTTATGTTCCTTCTTTCAGGCCAATTCTCACTTCTAATTCTCTCCTCTGTTCCACTGTCTGTGTGCAGAAACCACAGTTAAGTGCCTAGAGTGAACTTGGAGGCAAGTACCAAAATAATAGCTCCTGCATGGCTGAATGTGACAACCCTAAGGTCCTCTGCTGAATGTGTGTCCTGGTGTGGAAAAGCACATGCAATAGTATACTAATCTAAGTAAGCAATGGAGAAAGAGCCAGCAGCCCTATACATACAAAGCAGAGCAAGGAACAGTAAATAATCAGAATTAGTACAAAATTTGTCAGAAAAAATCTGTAGCAGAATAGATTCAACCATCTCTGCTGCTGAGTTTATTAAATCTCTTCAGAGTTTTTGAGAAGAAACTATGTGTCCAGCCACAGCTGCAGTAGCTGAGTGATTGTATACCTTCTGTTTCTTCTTACAGAGATTTGTCCTTGTACTTAAATGGCAATTTTACTGTTCTTTTTTGTTCACCAGCGTTCACAGATTTTTCCCCTTCATGGCTGCAGGGAAAGAACCAGCATAGCAGGGCTGCAAATTACACTATAGGTGTGTTGCAAATTCCACGGATTCAATTTTCATAGAAAGTCAAAGCCACCGTTAAGGGCATAAAGCAGCTGTCACACCATGCATTCTGATAGTAAGCTTGTCATACTTTTGATTACATTTTGGCACACAGATGAGGACTTAGCTCTCTTCCAACACAGTCAAATAATAATGAAAAAGTAACTTTGATGCTACCTGAAACCCAACTATTCAAAGCCCATTGCCTGCGTTCCTTAGCTGCAAGCACGGAGCTAGGATATGGAGATGATCATTTGGGCTGACTATGGGGGAGGGAGACAGGAGCTTAAGGAGAGTTAAAGTACTTTGGTCGAGAAAAACTAGGCAGAATTTAATGTTCAAGGTAGTAATACAGCCATGTTTCTTTTTCTTTTCTTTCTTTTTCCAGTTTTTGCTTGCTTCCCTCATCTACTCCATAGAAACTGAGGGTCCATACCAAGCAAACCACTTATCTCTCTTGACATGATTTTTTTCTTCCAATTGTGGCTAACTTTCTGTGTTTCAAGAAGGCAAAATGCGCAGTGTAACACCTGGCCAACAGTGAAAGACTTTATGTGAGGGAATATCTTCTCCTAATCTTCTCCCAAACATGCACCGCTAAATACGTGGGATTTGATAACCATAATTATCACCTTCTTTTTACTTATCGACCAATATCATCAGTCATCCCAGAATAAAACAGTTCTTGTAAGATTGCTGCATCTGTCTTTTCACTTGATCTTCTGCAGTGGTAAAAATCGCACATTGTGGCAAATACTCTGTAGTGTGCTACAAAAAGTCCTTGGGACACTGCACTCTCTTTTCTGTTATGAAAGGTATTTCAAATGGGAAGGGGAAAAAAAAAGAAAAATAAAAGCAGCAATATCCCTATGACCTTATGTCACTACATTATCCAGGGACCGTTTCCTGGTATTCCTAATTATGGATTTACCTCCACTGATTATGGAAGAGAAGTTGTTAATAATAGCCAACATAGACTCTTTGAGCTATTCTGTCATTCAGGTCTGTCCTAAGCAGGTCTAGATAACAAGAGTCGCTGTAGACCTTAATGAAGGTCCTCAAATTTGAGAAAAACATGTTGTAAAATAGTACAAATTATGGTTCTACCTACCTGTAACCTTTTGTAGTAAGATCCTTACATATAACCCTTCAGGGTTATCATCTGTTTCCTTCTCAACCTCCAGGATAGATGTCCTTAGAAAGTGGGTTGTGCAAAATATATATAACCTACTGTTCCACTGTGTCAGACAACCCGAGTAACCTATATTTTGATACATGTCTTCAGTTGTTCCCTCCTTGAACACAGGGTTCAGCGAAGTGTGCTCTACTGACAGCCACCAGGCTTCATCTTTCAGTGCCCTATAGGCAGAAGCTTTTGCCCCTTTGTCTAGTTCTCTTCCCCCTCTCTTGTCAAGTTGTATGGAAAAGAAACTATAGAAAACAATTTGTGTTTGTAGAACTGAAAGGGGGAGAAAAAAGCAAGGCAAAATGCACAACAAATTCCATTTCCAAATAGCATCCTGGAAACTACAACTGCAAGACAAAGTAATTTTCTTAGTTGGCAACTGCAATGACAGCAGAGACAATAACATGGGCTACTCTTTGCTTTTGAAAACAAAGTATGCGCCAACATCATAAAGTACTATAAAAGAAATAACAGCCAACTGTGCCCAGGTTTCTCTGTAAAGCTGTGTAATCATTTAGAGCCTAAGACACTGTGTGTTTAAACCATAAATGCATATGTAATACAAATAAAATCCATTTAAAAACACTGCAAACAAGAATACAGGAGAATGTCTTACCTTCGACCCAATAAGAGTGTATAGCCACTGGATAGTTTCATTATGATTTATTACTCCATTCATACCATCAACATACAGCATGATTTGGCCCAAAGCTATTGTAAAGAAAAGAGATAAAGAAAATATAATCAGACCTGGTGAATAATTTTTATGGTGCTAATCAGTGGTCACAATGTACTGCAAGCAGCTTTTTCCAGAGACACAGGGAGCTGAACTAACACAAGATTTTGGCAAGATTCTGCTAGACAATATCCCTGGGTAACTGCAGTAACCTTTCTGAGTTCTTCAGGATGAGGTAAGTGCAAATTTCATCCAATGGCAAAAAAAGGCACTTGCTCTTTTCTAAATTATGTTAGAGTGTTTTTTCCCCAAACTCTGAAAACCGCCTGCTGCACAGAGGTTGCTATCATTACTGTCAAAACAGTTCCAAAATCTACAACTTGTGCATACTGTGAGCCAATACTTTTCACCTTTTGTTTCAGCACTATGTAATGTTTGGAATCAGCATATTTGAATGTTTCACTGAATTTCAGTAACATGAAATCAAAATAGAGCAACTAACACCAAGAAGTATAGCAAATTTCTACCAGTGCACAGTGGTCTCTTGCAAACGACTATTTTTTGCACTTCAATGAGAAAATAAAACATAAATAATAAAATATCTTCATCCATTTATTCTAAAGTGCTTACAATAACATTTTAAAACATGTTGGTAAAATATTTCATATCCATGACTCCATAGTTTGCAATCCTGCCAGTATGAGACTTTCTAAACACAACAGCTATCAAATTTTTTGACTGATAAGGAAAGACATTTTTCATAAGGATTATGAAAAGGGGATTAGCAAAATTCATCTCCCATATTCAGAACTTTCCACTGTTAAATCTTTCACTTTATAGCAGGAGATCAAAGCACAGTAGGATGAAAAAGATGTCAGTGATGTAACACCTTTCAGCGTGGCCCGCTGGCATAACAGCTCAATTATAAAACACACAGCCTGACATGTCACAAGTACACCACTTTATAGGGAGGACCCACAGGGTGAGAAAAATGATGATGCTGTTAATCTTCCAAACACACTCCAAACATCTGCTAACTTTTACATCGGTTGTGCAAAGTGCACTTGTGTTTTTTAACTCCAGGGATGTTTTTTTTTCAAAGAAATTAATGCTGGCAAGCACTTATGTACAGCCCTATAGCCAGGCAGCTACATTTCACTTTTAACCTCAGTTAAGCCTCCTCTTTTCCCTTTGCTCTAGAGTGTCTCCTTACAGTTCAAAAAAAAAAAAAAGGGGGGGGGGGAGGGGGGGAGAAAATAAAAAACCCCAAAACAAACAAGCAAAAAACCCCTAATATTAACTATTTATGTTACCTTCATTTATTCTGCTGCAGCAAGCTAGAAGCAAAGTCCCCCTATACAGTCAATGATGACAGATGGGAAGGAGAGGGGTGCTATATCAAGGAGATAACTGCTATCTTAGGCAGGCTGCACGTCTCTCCCCAGGAAGCAATCATTCACCAGGCTTCTAACGGCACATGGCTCCACTGAATCAAATCAGAAAGGTCGGACCTGAGTGTTAAGGTAAAATCAATGACGTAGCCGGTCAGTGAGTAGAGATAAGAATTACCCTGGCTGTATAAATGGCTTCTTTATAGCATTTCCTTGCAAGAGAAAGAAAGAGGAGAACATTGCTCTCCACCAGTATTCAGAGAAAGTTTTTAATTCTTGTTTTTACTTCCTTTCAATACTAAAGAGATTTGGCCTTTGATCAGGATGATATTCAGTCACGATAAAATCACCCAGGCACTTTTTTTTTTTATTTTTTTTTTGCAAATTCTTTGGTTGGGGGTGAAAGAATTTAATTTGAATTTGAAAGAAATGTGAAACAAATTTTACTCTTGGCACACGCTTTCTAAATTAATATAGAAATCAAAATCAGGAGTCTGCTTTTAAAAGAAAAACATGCACAAAACTATTCCACTCCTTATGTTTAAGAATAATGAGCCTGGATGCTTACATGAGATCTGGGCTACATTACTTTTCAGCTTCTTAAAGGTGACTCTTTATAACAACAGTAGGTAAGGGGCAAAATGGCAGACCAGAGATTGTTGACAAATTTTGTTGGATATCACTAATCTTGTCCCCCTCTCCCACCCCTTCCCATTTTTTTTTAGGAATTTTCTTTTGCATTGTTACCAGTGATATGCTTACATTTCATTTCAGTGCAAAAATCTGCTACACGTACACTTAATTCCCATGTTTTTAATTCTGCCAAAGATATCCGTAACGTCACCAGGAAATCAGAAAACAATTTTACTTTTGTTCACCAATGCATGGCTACTTTGCTAATCAAAGTTTTTTTAAACCCCGACTCTTTCTCTAATCCTCCCTTTTATCTTCTGTTCATTTATTCTATCTTTTATCGTAGACATCATGGTTGAAAAAATGCTAAGAAATTCATTTTCAGAACTTTATTAATCAGTTACGTGACTAACACCTGAACAGGTGACACAAACATAGGAGGCTATAGAGAGAACTGAATTAAGACAGGTGCTTCATAACTGAATCAACATAGGCTGAAACTTTACATAAATGTTCTTTCACGGTGTGTATGAAGATACACTTTTTTCAGGGCTTAAGTTTCTGGTGCATATAAAATACTGTCTGTGGAGACACTGGTCCATAGAACCCTATTTCCAAAGGAGCAGTACATTTCAGTGTGTTTCCAGGAGCAAGTTTCCTGTGAGGTGAGGTATTTTGCGAAAGCATTAGTTAAGTGCAGGACATTGCCTGTGTAAATGCTTCATGATATACTCCTGTTAGTTTACACCTAAGAGGTCAAGCTGCCACTAAGTCCTCTTTCTGATACTGCAGCATAAGACAAAGCATTTTGGTGGAGGGCTGAAATTAAGCTCAGTTTTAAACTCTGCTAAAACAGTTCACACATCAGTAAAATTCTGCAAGTAGCAGGCTCATCTTTAATTTTGTGTTTTAAGTGTTTTATAAAAGACTTACACCGAGGCAAGTAAGTGCTTTACAATACGACTAAAGCTGAACCACAGACACACTGAGAGGTGGAGGTTATCTAGCTCAACAACCCTTCAAAGTGCAGTCAGATATAGCAGATTGCTCCAGATTGTGTCCAGTTAGGTGCTGAATACAGACGAAGGCTTCCGAACCTCGCTGGACAACCTGCTCCTATACAGTATTTTATTTCTGCTCAAACAGTATTTTCTGCATTTCTGTTTGTGCGCATTGTCTCTTGTCTTTTCACTCCTCAACCATTCAGTCTGGCTCCATCTTCTTTACTCTCTTCCAATCATGCATTTACTCCATTCCATGAGATTTGAATAAAATTAAATCACAAATAATTTAAATTCAAGAGTAAGCCATAGCTCAGAGATTAGTAAACTGAGCTAGAAGGAAGAAAATAATGGGTTTGTTTTGTTTTTAATTAAATTTAAGGTTAAGCTAAGGAAATTCAGCCAGACTCCCAGGGAAGCAAGTCATAGTTAAACAAGCAGTGACCCTAAGTAACATAGTTCAGTAGGTAAGATGCAAGGAAAATGACCTTAGCAATTCTATTTGGCAGCCGGTTGAGTAATTTAGTCTGGCAATGTGCTAGATGTAATAGATTTCAAGACCTTCCCCCCCACCATTAATTATCGTGAATGTAGGCCTTCTGTCTGTGTAAACAATACTAATCCGCACTTTGAAGGTACAAAGAGAGAAACACAAATCAACCTTTGCAGAATGGAAAAAAAATAATTTCTGCAGCTCCCTTTCTTAAACTCCTTGGAAGCCTGTTTGCAAGGCCTTGCAGGTGCTAGCTGTCTTTTATCAATCGTTATCAATTACACACAGTGCAACATTCTGGAATTCCAGCATCCTCTCCGAATGCCAAAAAGCTAGGCTTGGAGAATGCACACAACCTTAATACCGAAAACACAGCAGAGACAAGTATGGGTTTGGAAAACAAAGTGCAATGATGTTTCAGTTATAGCAGCAACCATTAGGCTCCACAAGCCTTTGTACCTGGGGCACAGAAAATCCCAAGGGACACACGAAACACTTTTTTTTTTTTTTTCCCCCCCCAGTTCTACACCAGTAGCCACTTAATTGGCTGAAGTCAGCTATTTTTGCAATGATTACCAAAAAAAGCACTGTCATGGGGTTCCTGCCCTATGTGAAAAGAAAATGGAAGGGTAACACAGCTGGACTGCTAAACAAATGGGCTAGCACATACGGAAATATAAAAGCATACACATACTGAACATTCTTAGGTCTTAGAATCATAGAATCATAGAATGCTTAGGGTTGGAAGGGACCTCTAGAGATCATCTAGTCCAACCTCCCTGCATACGCAGGGACACCTAGAGCACGTGGCACAGGACTGCATCCAAGCGGGTTTTGAAGATCTCCAGAGAAGGAGACTCCACAACCTCTCTGGGCAGCCTGTTCCAGTGCTCTGTCACCCTCACTGTCAAGAAATTTTTCCTTAAGTTCATGTGGAACTTCTG
>NW_010585441.1:136766-232322 GCF_000705375.1 Tinamus guttatus | reverse complement strand
GTCTCGCACATTAGCCTGCCCTCTAATCCTTACCCACAAGCTCTCAACTCGCTCATCCTCCACTCCCAGATTGAGCTCCATGCACTTAACAGCACTTATTGTTAGGACAACAGTAAACCTTACACTGTCATTTCTGAAGTGAACAAATGATGAATTTTCCATGATTGTGTTTCTATTTTTCCATATTTCCTAATATTTACATTTTTCACATTTCCAAGTATTAATATTTTCCTAAGCAAGACCCACTGAAAGCTGGAAGCACAAGACTGCCCAGCACTATTGGCTAATAAGAAAAATAAGAGAGACATTGCTGGGCAAGTTGAATTCTTCAACACTGCTCTACCCAAACAGGATGTAGCAAAGCATAAACCCTGATCAATGATGTCATGTTGTCATACAGCAATATGTTATTACCATCATAAACACTAACACTTCCCCAAATCACGGTATATTTTGTTTTGTTATTTTTCAAAGTTCAGCTTCTTTCTTCAAGACTTTTCTTCAGCACCTTTCTTCAAGGTGCTATTCTGGGCAGTTAAAAATGGACCTGTTTGGCACCTGAAATAAGGGTATTGCAATTGGATAAAAAGGCTAAATACACTTCAAAAACTTAGAACTTTGGCAGGAAGGCTTACATAAAGTCAAAAGGATTTCAACGGGCATGTAAAGTTATTTCTGCAAAGATCAAAAGCTGCTCGCCAGAAATCAAGCACTACAGCATTCGCTTTATAACCATGGGCCTTTAAAACAACACATCTTGAACAGCAGAGGCACACTAGAGGAAAGATGAGGGAAGAAAAGAGAATCACGGAAAACAGTAATCCTACCACTGGTATTTCACAGAGCTTCCCACAGAGGGTTTTGCAGGAAGCAAAGTTAGCAAGTATGCTGCCAAAAGTTACACTTAGGTAGCTTTCCAGTTTTCAGTCAAACTTAAACACTGTTCATTCTAACTGGTCATGAAAAACATCCTTGGAATACAATGGAAGAGCTGTGCAGACAACAAAAAAACATTTCTTCAGCTCTATGTTTTCTCTATTTCAGCTTTGTAGCCCTCACATTGTTTCTTCATATGGCAATCCATTTCTCCAAATGCCGCATAAAGAAAGTATGGGACTGTACGTGAAAGTTTCGCAATACAAGAAGAAACATTATCCTGCGAAACTGGGCATAACATCCTACATAGGTGCAATTTTTAGCATTTCTCAAATAGTTGTTACTAAAGTGACATGAGCTACAACATACTGAGCCAGAAAGATCTTTCTTTATCTTCATAGTGAGAAAGAAAAACGCATTCAGTAAACAGCACAGAAATATCAAGGTTGTTTTGGGCATGCTTGGGTAGTATCTGAAACATTAATAACAAAAAGGTATAGAAGATTTGCTTTACATAATTATCATTTTCAACACACATTAAAGATTTCTATGATGCTTTTGTCACTTTGAAGCTAACGGAACTAAATTAAAATAATTAGATGCCTGTTCAGATATTTCAGCCATTGCTATTAAGCCATAGTAATTTCATACCCTGGGATTTCAAAGCAAACAAAATGTTACAAGTAGGGCTTTCTTATATTGTCCGCAGGACCTTACTGCAATGTGCAGGCTACAAAAGCTTCAAATGAAATGAAATGAAAATAAAGCTTGGTTGAATCAAAATCTGTACACCTTTGTCTATGAAGGGATAAAAAAATATTTTAGGAAAAAGTCCATCTCCTTTATTTTTTTTTCCCTTTTTTTTTCTTTTTTTTTCATTGAGCTGCCTTAAAACAAACAAACAAAACACACACACACACACACACGCACCCCCCATAGTGGGCATATCCTAATTTGGGTACTCCAGTTCTTTCCATCATACTGTCACTGTGACAGAGAGCAAAACTGAATTCCTGGTACACGTATACTTTTCAGGTATTTAACATTCTTATGCTCAGCTTGTCTCTAGCGTTTTGGACAGACTCCACCCTGAAGTAATGTGCGTGTCATTAAAGAATTCACTTTCATCTCCCAGACCCATGCTTGTTAGGGCAAATCAATGAAAGACTCTATTCTTTAAGTACTGGCTAAACAAAGTTAAAGTCAGCACTAGAAAGCAAACTGATATAACACTTCATTAAATGTGCTTTTTATTCTTTTTGCTTCAGTCTTGTCTGCTGCTATGTGAAATTTAAGGTTGGAGCTCATTTTCAACCTCACAGTAAAGAATGTGCTCAAGTCACAAGTTCCTTTTATCCATTTGAAGTGGACTTCTCGTGAGAAAAAGGTGCAAGGAAGAGACAGCAGTACAAATCCCTTTTAAGCAGGGAAACTGCACTCCTCCAAAATATTGATTGAAAATGTTGTTTTGTGTCTCTACTCATTCATCTCAGATAATGAGCAAAGATTCCTCCCAACTGTAATTCTCTTCTAATCCCTCTATTCTTGTTTCCTTAACGGCCCTGACACTGAGAACTCCTTTCAAGGTTCAATCCCACCTTCTTACAGGGACTCTTAAGGCTATTGTTCTAAAGGAGAAATGCAGCCAAATCTTTTTCAGCAGTGTCACGTTCAGACTTCTTTTTCCCTCTCTAATGGAATTTAAACAGGTTAATATCCAAGTGGAATGCATACCAATTATATATTTTGTTGGTGTTTTTTTTTTTCTTCCCTCTCAAAATTCACAGGCAAATATCTACTAATAGAGATGCAATAAAACCCAAATGCTGGGTGATCATCAGAAAAGTAGTTACAAGATCTTTTTACTTTAAGTTCTTACCAGAGTTAATAAAATACATTCATAATGACAGAAGAATATTTGGGCCACAAGCTTCATTGGACCTAAAAATGTGTCATGTGTGACCAGTTTCCACACATTTGGAGGCAGGTAGGAAGTAGGAAACATGAAGATGAAGGTGGTGTGTTTATCAAAGTTTGAAAATCTAATTTTTTTATTTGCCATTGTTTTAATTCCATAATGCCAACAGTATCATGCTTCACCAGCCACAACAGCATTGGCACGAATGAAAGCATGTTTTTATGAGTATATGATGGCCAATGCTCCATTATCTGGAGGAACATAAGACTGAAACTTTGTGAAGAAGATGGTGAAGAGGCAATCTGGGAACAGCAGCTTAACAGCTGTTACTGTTAAGTATGTCACAACACTATTTCAGTAAGTAAAGTGAACTAGCTCACAAAATACCTGTACATAACTAATGCAGAATACTGAATCTGTGGCATAGTTAATCCACTATCAAGACAGATCCAGCATGGGTAATTAAAGTATTTACTTAAAAAATTAAAAGAACACAAGACATACAAAAATCAAGCACTCAAAACTAAAAAATAGACAGAATTACTCAAATCATTGTGGAAACCTTCATTCAGCCTACCTTGCACACAAATGTAACTATCTCAAAACCAATTTCAGGAAACACCATTTTTTATCTTTGAGCACTACCTCATTGAAAGCAAGGGCTGGAAAATATCGCTGAAAAAGCGCATTCCCAATGGGTGGTCCTAGGAATTTTTTAGAGTAAACATCCTCTGAAGTCAGAATATTTCATTTCCTGCAGGGTTTTCTATAATGCACACAATCTACCGAGTGCTTCAGAGATCTGAATACATTTTCCACATAACGTACCTATGACATAAAGAAATTCTTCCAGTCTACAAAAGAGCTTCCACTATGTTCAGATGCCACATTTGAGACACTCAATGATCTGATTTTTTCAAGGTTGTTTCTTGTTGTAGTACCTTGATACCTCAAATTGATAAGAATATTACGGCAGAGCTTCAGACACCCTCTGTCTCTCCATGGGGGACCCCTTAAAATTAATCATAAAACTATCCTTTTCTTTAATGCATTTTATAGACTCATTTGCCTTCTCACCGCTGTAGCAAAATGACAGGCTCATTAAAGGTACATCTGGAACATCTGGGTTTACAAACCTTGTCCTCCCTAATTTCATACTTTTTCAGGTACTGTCTTTCACTGAAAGGATCAATGCTCTTCACTAGCAGAAGAAGGATCAGTAACTCAAGGGCTGTTAATTTTGGCTTGCAGTTGTAACTAGGAATTATTTTTTTCATTAATCTCACGCTTTCTGATATCTCAAGGCAAAAAAGTGTAGTCTTTCACAGTCCATAAAATCTAAATAATGAGGCTAAAGGATTAAATACCTGAGTTCCTCTGTTTTATCAGTGAAGAAAATGGGGAAGAACTGAAATGTACTGTGTTCCACAGCCAGGCCCAAAGAAATTTATGTTAAGACAAAGTAGAAATGAAACAGAAGAGCCTGAAAGCCAGTAATTCAAATTTTGTGGTCAAATAACAGAAAAAAAAAGTAAATAGTAGTTATCAGTTAAACAAGTTCAGCTGCTTCCTACTGCATAGGAAAAATCTTGAAGAGCTTTACAAAATCAATGCTGCTGAAACAAAGCTGATTTAAAATTGTAAAAAAAAAAAATCACAACCCACTGCATAATAAATGTTACTGAACGATCTTACATCTTCCTAGCAGTGTGTTGAGATGCCAAAATATTGCTCCCTGTGAATCTCCAAGAGCTCAATTTTTGCATATTCACTTGTGAGAGTACTTCTAAGCCAGTTACATAAATTAAGTCCCTAACATCCATTCAATCCAAACGACCTTACAAAAAGAAATAAAGCATGAAGTGCTGAAGGAAGGAATGAGCATTGCTGGTACAAGCATTCAAAAGAGCCCCACTATTCTTTCCCATCCTCCGTAATCTCATTTCGAGTTTAACACACAGAAAAGCTCACAGCCAGGATTGTTATCCAAACTACATAAATCTCCAGAGAAAAACTCTCAAGGCTCTATAACCCTGTCCTTACAAAACATTCCCATATCTTCCCACTGCTGCTTTTCATTCAGAAAGGACTAGTAGATAGCTATCATTTCCTAAGAAACGTGCCTACAGAAGGAGGACTGCTCTTCCTTTCAACATGTTTATGAAATAAAACTCAGAAAAGCAAATGAGTTCCCAAATCCGAAATGAGCCTCGGTGACTAAAGCGACAGTCAATTCCCTTATACCAATCCTGAATTCCTGAGCTGGGTCAAAGGCTTTTAGAGCCTTGCAACCTATTTCAGGCAGCTGGGGCAGCCTGTAAAGTAAACATGTTAACACTCTGGGAAGGTCACGTGGAAGAATGGGAGTATTAGCAAGGCAATCAATTCAAGAATTTTTTTCTCCCCTGGGTTGACCACACGCATAAAGCTCTTTTGCCTTAGTTTCTTCCCTTTCTTTCTCTGCCTTACACAATGTAACACACCAGAGAGTTTGTGCTGACATTCTGAACCAAAATTTTCAGAAGGTGAGAGATGGATTTTCTGGAGCTCTGGGTATGTCATCTTTTTTTGAGGATTACTTCCAATGTGATATTTTATTTATGCGTTGCCAAAAGAAATACTTTAGAGATTTCTCATTAGTCAAAAGGATTTGAGAACATGCTTAAAGGAAATGAGCCAACTAGAAAAGCAAGCAAAACCTTTCCATGCACTTCACATGCTCCATGAAAAGGAGCCAGACAGTGGAAATAGCACCTGCAAAACTGTTCAACCTGAGGTGTGTTTGCCTTCCCCTTAAAAATCCTTACTCAAAACTTCTACACGGAAAAGCAGCAGATCCTCTACATCTTTCCCTCTTCTGAACACTAAATTCAGTGAAATTCAAAGGGAAAAAAGTGAACTTGTGAGATTCAAGAGTCATCTTTCATTTCTTTGAGAGTTTAATTACATATTTCTCAGAGTTAGAAAGTAAAATTGAAAACAGACACAGTGAGGTACTAGAGTCCCACAGGGATGTCCAAAGGTCACATTCTCCATATGCCAATTGTCACCACCAGAAGTCCTGATGACTAGAGAGTTGACATCAGATACAACTGTGCTTACCTCCACTTCTTTCATCTTGCTTTTTCTTAAACCTAGACTGCCAACAAGCATTCTTTATAATGTATACAGTGCACATCTCTCATCTAAGTTACATGAAGAATACTCAGCTCATATAAGCAAGAACTCAAAAGCTACCCATGTCTTGGTATTAATAATACTATCAGAGTACTTTATGCTTGAAACTTTTTTTCCCATGTCTTTCCCAGCACAACCAATCACAAGCACTCTAGCATTAGATATGCCAGACAAGATCTATATAGATAATTTTGTCTTCCAGTTATGAAACTATTTTCTTCTATTTTTCCAAACACATGATTAACATGTGCAATTTTACTTAAGTAAATAAAATTCAGAGAGTTAGAAGAATAGGTAATCCCAAAAAGAAGGATTAACTCCATCACTTCTTCTGGTGCAAATCTCTTCTAGTTCATTTCTGCAGTCCAGCAATTATTTTATCTCCTTGTCTTGCAGTAATGCGTATTTGAGTGTTTGTGTGCATACATGCATTTGTTTAAAGAGATAAAAACTATACACGTGTATGCATGGACATATCTATACCTACTAGATAAGTATATTTAGACATCTCTCCTCTCAAATTTGAAGTCTTACAACATCATAATAAAACCATGGCCATTTCATGATAAATGCCTTCACACAAACATAAATGTTTTTAAAACATTTTGGAGGACTGCAGATTTTTTGTATAGGACCTTTCAAATCATGTTTTCAAAGCATGATTTCAGAAAGCTATTTTTACAACAGAATGCATGTCACAAACAACAGATGACATAGCCATGTTTAGAGACAAAGGCAACGTCCCTATGTTTGGATAGGAAAGGTTAGGTTTCACAACACTTTCACCACTCATTCCTACTAGAATACTGTTCCAGTTTTGCTGAGGGAGATCCCAGAAAACTCAAAAATTATTATTTCTCAACCTAGCATTTCACCAACAATTTATAAATATTTTTATCCACCTTTTTTTTTTTCTCCCCACTGAATTAAATTTTAAATCACCGCTTCTATGGCAACTTTACACAGTATTTAGTGAAAGCATAATGATTCTGCTCCTTCTATTTTCAGACTTTCAATGTAAGGCATTTTTAGCCTGGATTTTTAAGAGCAAAAAGCCAATTCAAAGTCATAAATCACGACTTTTTCACTTAGAAAATAAACAACAGAGAAACTGCTTTAAGTTTCTGACACAAAGTAAAGGAATCTGAAAACAGACAAGCACCACCTCTGCTTTTTCTACACTAAGTAAGCCCAGATATAGCAATTTCCTATAAAGCCTGTCTCATAAGCAAGTTAGCAATGATCTGAAAAGAAGCCAAAGGAATGATATGAGGCCTTTAAGAGCAGGACCAACAAAAAACAACGGAGATGCTAGAGACCTGAGTGATAACAGCTACATGCATCTAGAGAGAAGAGTTTAAACAAAAGGAAACCACTTTAGGAGCATGTTTGAAGCCAGTAGCTTATGCAAACATCTGATTAATGGATTAATTATTACAAGAACACTACTGAACAGAGACCTGCAGCAATGCACATCAGCTTCTGTTCTTGACTTTGACTTACCAAATAGTTATAAAAGAGTCATAAGGGCAATGTCAGAAGTGTAAATAGTATGTGCCTGCTGCTTCCTAGAAATTTCAAGTACCTTCTCTTTACGTTTTAGTCTCAGGAGAGGGAATTATAGTAGCAGATTTATGCAGACAGGCCACTTACTAAAATTATGCCAGTCTCTTTAGTACATCAGAAAAGAGATTTCCTCCTGAAGAAGGACAGGCCTCTCCTTTGGACAATTTCCAGTAATTATTAGCTTACGAACACTTCTGACTTTCACACATTCCAAGGAAGCAGGTTCTTCCACAGAAAATCACTGCAATAACTTTCCCCTCCCATGAGATGGGAGCTTGGTTCATCAAGGCCACAAACTGATGAGCGCAAAAGCAGAGACAGTGGTTACGAAGCCCAAGATACTTTGCCAGAGCACATGCAAAAAAAAAAAATCACTGAAAGCACAGATAAAAAGGACACCATTACACAATAAAAAGCCTTACAAGGATGCTGCAGGGTTTGGTGATCAAGGCTCTAACAAAAATCCCAACTTAGTGATCTTAATTTCAGCAAACCACTTTGCAAGGATCAGGTCCCTTCTACACGCTCCCCACCCCCTTTACCCCTGAAATCTGTTATTAATTGCATAATATGAGATATCAGATGATGGTTGCTTATTGAAGCCTTACTGGAAGAGGATTTATTAATGCTTGTCTTACAAACACTTGAAAGCAAGATTTTATATACATGATCTAACTATCTCATTCAAGAGGCCAGCAAAACTGAGTGAGACATGAATAAAGCACTAATGGGTACAGTTTTCATTTTGAGGTTTTCATTTGAGGCTTCTGTTTTTAAGTACAATAAAAGGAAAGTATGGAATACAGAATCAGTTGACATTTTTACAAGTCACCTTATGATTGAGAAAAAAGATTGCTGAATTAGTTCTGTAGCACAACTCTTCAGAGTTTTAAAATAATTGTTCTGACACAGCAAACATTTTCCTGCATGTCTATTACCCACATGGCCTTGGAAAAATATTCCACAGCTCTCCAGGCAGCAGTGTCAGCTGCATGATGCTCTGAAAAAAAGCTGCACTCAAAACGAACTGCCTCCTTAAAAATTCCTGTGAGAACACAAATTCTCCTTTTTATGAGGCATACTGAACATGGGTGAAGCTGCCTGAGGTACAGGTTGGGCTAAGCATGATAATTAAAATGGAAGGGAGAGAATTACAACAAGAAAACCTGAAGTAAAAATGGATTCAAATAAAGAGTGGTAATTTTCCCTTCTCTTTGCCACTGAGATTCAAGGATCATTACTTCTCAATAAATGAGAGAGATAAATGGCAAATGAAATGGAACATCATTGTAACCTATGTCCCACAATACATACTAATAACTTCTGGACCACTGCATTTTAATTTTATACATAAACACAATCCTGTAATAGAACAGGCTTCATTTTGTTTCATACATAAGCACTTAAAAAAACATGTAAGAATTCCTGCAGGTATCCAGCCAACTCTAATTATATCTCTGACACACTCCAGTAAAAATATTATGCGTATTATGCGTAAGCAGGCATAGAAATATTATGCTTATTATAAATGTATAATACCACGATTTCAAAACCACTCGCAGGTTCTTTTGACAACTTTAGCAGACTTCCACACTAGGTTCCCAGTACTTGTCTCTTTAGGTGTCACCTGGCTCTAGGTGCTTCTCACAAAGTTGAAGGGGGGCCGGTTCCTGTTAGAGATTTATTCAAGCAATAGCATCTGACTGCCATTGCCTTCCATTTCTTTTGGAGCAATAAGCCTGAATTTGATAAGCAAATACAGCTCTTCAGGTCACTTCCCAGGTCTATCTGCTTTGGCATTCCCATTCTTTCCATTGCTGTCTCCTTCTCTCCTGACAGCAGCAAGGACATGGGTGCTTCTGCCCTCAAGTAACATAATTCAACTCTGGCTGTAACTCTGATCATTCTCCAGAGAGAAGCCTTACTCATTTCCACAGACCTTCTTGAAAATGCTATGAGTACATAATTTTATCCACAAACTTCAAAAGAACATTTATAAGACAGTAAATATCATAGTACAAGATTTTATAGATGGTGAAATTGAAGCAGCTGGAGTAGAAACTGCTTTGCATAAGATCATCCCTTGGGCAAGCAACAGAAGGGTAGGGTAAAAACGAAAAATAAAAAAGAAAAATAAGAAAGCAAGCAAGGTGTTTCAGTCCAGTCACCAAAGCAAGAATTTCAGGCACACTTTGCAACAAAGTCAGCACTGGAAGAAGCATTTCAGGCCTCTCTTACTCAGGAGAACTCCTTACCTTACGCTGTTACAGTAATTTAAACACACTCATGCTAGACTGGGTCAAGAATTAAAAAAGCTCAAACTAATTCACTGAAAATAAGTAACCAGTTAACTTTAACCCAGAACAACTCCACATTCTAGATGAATTGAGGAGATGGTGTAGATATGGTAACAAATAGCTGCAGGACTATTAATTTACTGTACTTTTTTGGAGATTGGGAAATTATGTTTTCCCTAAATTCCTCCAACTGCAAGAGAGGCAGCAGAAACCATCTCCATTATTGGCACACATCAGTAACTATATACTGGTGCAAAGGAAAACCAACTGACAGTCTAAAACTGGTTACAGTGACAGCAGTGTTTTGTAAAAATAAACCCGCTTCACCATTTTTATTTGCTGAATGCTTTTCTGCTAGCAGTAATGACAGTATGAAGAAGATTTGAAACCTCAAGAAAAAGATTTTTTTTTAAAAAATTGACTCTCTGAATTTCATTTGATACAAAAAAAAGAAATCACTTTCAAAAATGTTATTCATTAGGTGCAGGAAGAATGTAGATCCAAAATATTTTTGAGCTATTAGAGCATATGAAATGTGGTTCAGATGCAATGTGGTTCTTGTTGGGAACACAACAGTTGGAGGGAAGAGCAGAAATACCAAAACTAATGACTATATTTAGAGAAATGACAGTCCTATGTATTTTACATGAAGTATATATTAAGATATGTACTGGCATTTCTTGATATGCAGCAACATGTTTGTGGTTCTCACTGCATTGCCCAGTAAGTAGAGCTTTTAAAAGATTTATGTATAATTTTAAAGAGAAAAAAAAAACAACACACACACAAAGCAACATTACTAAAAAATGAGAAAGTCAGCTAAAGCAACACTGCAATACCTTAATTATTTTTAGTGAAAGTTTCCAACATTCACAGAGCATGTGCAAAACAGCTTTTGTTTTTAAAGAGAATGATCACAATATCTTTAAAATGAAAGACAATCAATGAATGTCAATACAAGTACGACATGTTTCACTACCGAAGAAAAAGCAACAACAAAGATTACTTTTCCAATTATTAACATAATATTTCTGTATTGCTGTGTTTTTGTTGCTGTCCTATTGCAATATGATAGGCAAATAACTGGGGAATAATGAGGGGAAAAGCAAGATCCTTACTTATAAACAAGAGTTTCCCCGAGAACTAACTTTCTCCTCAGTTCATCCATACATTTAATTCAAAGGCCAACACTGCTGCTGTCACTGCTATCACAGGCTTACGGAGAAATCACATGCCCTTCAAGAGACCATGCAATGCCTGCCAGCAGGTCAAGGGAAGTGATTCTCCCCTCTACGCAGCCTGGTGAGGCCACAACTGGAATACTGTGTCCAGCTCTGGGCTCCCCAGTACAAGAGAGACACGAAGCTATTGTAGTTCAGAGAACAGACACTGAGATGATGAAGAGACTGCAACATCTCTCATACGAGGGAAAGCCAAGAAAGCTGGGCCTGTTCAGCCTGGAGAAGAGAAAGCTGAAGGGAGTTCTTTTCCATGCGTACAAGTATTTGAACAGAGGGTATAAAGAGGCAGAGGCCAGATTCTTCTCACTAGTGCCCAGGGGCATAAACTGAAACAGAAACTGAAACATAGGAAATTCTGACTGAACACGAGAACTATGAGGGTGACAAAGCACTGGATGCTCAAAAAACACCTGGACACAATCCTGGACAACATGCTGTAGGTGATTCTGCTTGTTTGGTGATTCTGTTTGGACTAGATGATCCCCAAAGTCCCTTCCAACCTCAGTCATCCCATGACTTTGTGATTAAGGCTCTGAAACTATGCCCAAATATGAATTGGCCCTCCTGGATTCACGATGACCTTTTACCTGGTCTCCTCTACCACAAGCACAAAGGTCAGAGCCAGCTGGACCACACTTCTGATTCTCTGACAAACATTAGTACAGTGGGTGAAGAGTAGGTAAATCAAGAATACAGGATGCGTCATCTTATTCATAATGATGCGCAAAGAAACTACAGTTTCTTTAGGATAAGCAATCATTAGTTCTTCTTCAGGTACCTTCCTCATGGATAGTGCTATGTTTCAGACGAGCAGTATGCTCAGACGGTAACAGGAATAAAATGGTTTACTTTATCAAGTTAATTGTTTCCTTGACCACAGTATATTGTCTTTTCCTTTTCTTAGAGGATGATCTTATCTGAACTAAGTATGTGATGCTGGTAGCCATTCCTGGAGAGAAAAAATCTATCTTACTGACAATCTTTGCAAGAGAATGCTTCTGAAAACACCAGTCTGTTGACAACCACCGCCAAACAGCAGTCCAAATACTGTAATATAACAAAGTAATTCATTCTGATATACCTCGGGAACAAGCATGTCAATCATCTACAAATTGTTTCACATGGAATTCTGAAAATAGGATAAGGCTGCTTAAGATTGCTGCATTGCTATGTTCAAATGCATAAAGAGTGCAGGCCATGAGCGCCTGAGATGGGCTTTGCACCAAAAAGAAATGCCTTTTTGCTTTTTTGCAGTGCAAGGGTTTTTGCAGTACAATGTGAGAAGCACTCGGAGAGAGGATTCTGTAAACGCTTGTAGTGCTGCCTTAAAGTTTCCATCAACAAACCACATTCTAAGCAACTTGAACGGCTTTGGACCAAACAGAATTGCACAGGAGGACTGAAACTGGTATGCCTGTGAGAAATAGAGCTGGAAACACTCACACGCTTTACACGGCACTAAAAAATACGCTTTGACCCCAACGATGTCTTTTACAGATGCCCACTGAGCAGCCCCTGTTCACGGTACTCAATAAATCAATATGCTGATCAGCACATGCACTGTCTTGGGACCTTGAAGACACATCTCACCATTTGACCTGGCTTGGGAAGACAAATGCGATCATTCCAGCGGCCAACATGGCTCTGCTAACATGCATTAGCAAATAAGATTCTGGCTTTCTCTCTTGATTTTGGAAGTCTCTCTACTCATGTCTTTGTTCAACAGAAGCAATAAGGCTAAAACCTCTTGAATGACTGTTTGTCATCGAAATCAGCCAAGTCCAGCCTTTGTAACCACAGAGCTGCAAGGTGTCACTCTTTTCTATGGGTACCAGGCACAGAATCACAGTCTTCCTAAAGAGAACTGCAGGACAGGCAGATTTCCACCCAGACCAGCTTGGTAATTCCAAGGATTTCAGGATGTTTATTCATAGTCACAGGAGAGTCAGTTTCCTGAGTTCATAAATTTTCTTCCCAACTTGTTCTTTTAGACTCAGTGTCTAAAGTACTGTGTGTTATACAGGTGTTATCATACAGTATGGTTCATATGGGTACAAAACAATACAAAGAACACTATATTCGTTTATGAATTTCATTTACTGCTTGTCTACAGAAGTCTAGGCAAAGTGACATTCACAGTACCTATCTTTAAGCAATAATTATGGGAGCGCAGTCTTCCTAAGATGAGAGAAGGGCCAAAGGGCCAAAAGAGAAGGTCTTGCTCTTTTACGAGATGATTCGGGGAACTATTACACACTCTAAATGCATAGTGCTTTGCTTTTTCTGATATACAGAAGCATTGGCTATGTTATCAAAAAGATCATTTAGTATGTAACAAATCAGTAGGATTCCAAAAGCCTGAAAATGTGAAGTTAAGCTGGGCAACTATCCTGCCCATCTCTTCTTCCTCATCTCCTCCTCCTCTCTCTCTCAGTGCAATGAAAAGCATTGAAGAACTCATATTTTTTATGAAGCTGACTGTAAGAAAATATATTTATCCTTTTCAAAGAAAAATAGACTAGTCTGTACTGAACATACCCAATCAGGAGAAACCTCTGAATCTTCAAAGTTCAAATCACCTCTGCTGCTGCACACCAAGGAAGTATATGGCACTCAAAATGGGAGCAGCAAGCTTGTGTCTTTTTCCCTTTTTAAATGAACCGTATTTTCACTCAGATGGTGGGTAGGAGGATTCTGATCTGAACACAGAAGTTCACAAAGTTTGAATCCAAGAAATCTGATGCCATGAATGACTGAAGGGAGGATCTGTGACATGAAAACTGATGAGGGTCTGAAAGTTATTGAAGAGACATGAAGTGATTGGGCTAAATGAGGGAAATAATGGAAAAAAATAAAAGCTATTCGGCTGCAAGGAACACAGGGATTAGAACTGATGTGAGAGATACTGAGGAAAAAAAATGGATGCTAAAACTGTGACTAAATGTTTGATTGCAGTACCACAGCACACACCCTTCCCTCTGCTGTCTCAGGCCAAACTGGGGGTTTTGCTGGCGAAGGAGTGTGTGCCTCAACACAGAGAACTGGACTGGGCAATTCAACAGCACTAAAAACCAAAAATACCTCTCCCCTATGCCCACATTTTTCCCTGTTGAGCAATTTTTCAGAAGAACACATTTCTCTGTCAAGTTCATTACAGCATCATACAATGACAGCTGCAGTGCCAGAATCCCAGAGTCTAGCAGAGTGGGAAACACAGAGTGGGAAGGAAGATGTTTAGGTCAGCTTGAACTTATGGAGAAATTAATGCAAATTTAATGATGATATAAATGAATGGATGAAGTAAAAGTATTGATAAACTGATGAAGGGTAATGGAAGTTGATATGGAGAGTACAAAACGATTCATGTTTAGACAAGTCAAAGACCTAAAACTATAATAGGCAGGGCAAGAGTTTAAAAGGGAAAAAAAAACTTTTAATGTGAAGAAGAAGCAGAAATGGAAAGTGCTGTATCAGGTCTGAAAATACAGTCAAAAGTGTCCCCAAACTGCACCTTGGCTTACTGATTTTTTTCTAAATTCAGAATATGTACACTCTCTGTGCCTCATTTCCTATCTGCAATGCAAAGATAATGCTGTCCTTTCAGCTCTTGGGAATAGCATGGCATTTGTAAAGCTCTTGGATAACATTTAGTGACAAACCACTGAAAAATCCTTCAGGAAAACATTTTATAATAGAGTTTAAATAGCATGAAGTAAATCCCAAAGGCTTTGGGAAACACTGATGATAAGACAGACTATTTAAAAGGCATTCATTAAGTACACAGGTGCAATGGTGGTCACTGACTGAAG
Organism: Tinamus guttatus; assembly: GCF_000705375.1. The sequence goes on along the minus strand of NW_010585441.1, from coordinate 217,438 downwards.
CAGGGCAGCTGTGGAAAACATCATACTCCTCTGTGATCACAAACTGTATCAGCTTGCACGCAAAGGGGGTACACGTGCATGCAAATTCAAGATGTACAGGCATTTCTCATCTGTCAAGAGCATGTTCATCAACCGTAATAATGCCCTTAGTTTACTTGTTCTTAATACTAAGGAATATAGTTAAAAACCATTATCAAAAGCATATATGTTTCTATGCGCCCATTCCTCAACACAGCTCTCTACACAAAGCAGCATGCTGCTGTGATATAGAGCCCAAGAGTAAAAGTCTGCCAACAGTGACACTTTTGACCTCAGGTACTCAAAACTCATCAGGTGTTAAGTGCTGTGCAACTCCAAGTACCCACAGCTGACTTGCGGCCTGGTTTTCAAAACGACAAGGCCTTTCTGAAGCGTTGAGCAGGGCATGCACTTAAGAAGTCGAATCTGAGGGACGGAGGAAGTCAAGATCCTTCTCTGGAGAGGTGATAATGTGTAGTAGGAGAAAATAGGATTTTGCCCAATATTGGCATAAGTCTTTAATGCTCCATCTGCCGTTTAAATGAACTCACTTCAGACATGCTGTAGATATACTTATTCCTCCTGCTCAGTAGCACTTCAGTGATGCAAGTCAGTGCATTGTAACCGCAGAAGCAATTACGGCATTGCTCCTCCTAGCAAACAGTTTCTGTTTCAGGGAACAGTAAGAGTCAGAAGGAAAGCAGCAAATTCCAAAGAAAAGTCTGCCCACTCCAAGCTTTAATTTGAACTAACCTTTAGCATCTGCCCTTATATGTCTGTCCTCAAGTTAGCAAGTTAACCCTGCTTGCTTTCTTGGCCTCAGGGAGACCTTTCTCTACAGAGTCTCTCACTCACACTTTTCTTCCTTTGATGTGTCTTTTCAAGGAACCTGAGGGCAAACCTTAAACTCTTCTTCCCTACGTGTGCTTCGTGTACTTCATCCAGAGGCCTTCTGGTTTACCATGCAAGTTTATCATCAAAGCATTATTCTCCAACCTTTAACTTACTTGTCACCTTTCAGAAACATCAATCTATGGGGATGAAACATTCCAGCCTTGGTCTTACATTCAGAAGCTGACAGTTCCCTCTGATCCCATGCACTCTGAATATTTCCTTTCTCTCACTTTTAAAAATCATTTTAGTCATATTCAGGACCATTTAAAAATGAAAGAACAGACAAACTACTCTTAAGTTGTCAGAGGGAAGAATACTTCCTTTCTTGCCGTTAACGTATTAAAAGAGGTAAATGAAAAAATAAGTCATTTTGCACGGCACATACTGCAGTAAAAGTCTCTTCACTAAAATCTCTGGGAAGAAATTTCCAACAAAAATTACTGAAAAGACATAATACACTTCTAGCAGCTAATGAAACTCAGCTCTATTGTGTCACTAGGGGGCAGGAGATCTGTACGTTCTCCTTTCTTGGCTTGACAGCACATCGTTGAGCAAGAAAATTTAAATAGGGAAAACTGTAAATGCCTCATAAACCCCAAACCTGAACAATTCCTTCTTGCCTGGAAATAAAAGAATAAAGAAAGCACATTGAAATTACAAAATTCATAGTTTAAGGTGGTCTGTTATTCCTACTTTGTATACAGCTCTGAAAAAGACTCTAAACCCATACTTTTCCCACGTGTGCAACAGCTGCAGCAATCAGGGATGGACAACATGACAATACTTTTCCATGTTTTGCTTCAAAACAAGAGATGTTGTTCCCATCTTCCTTCCCATGGCAGCTTGGCTTTGCATTGCATTTGTCAAGCATTTGCTGCTGTCCCTGGCCGTGCATGCACTGATAACTTTTATGTCTATGTGGGCAGTACAAGGATGCTCCCATACACTGCTCTCTTCACTTCAACGCCTCCATCAGTACCTCAACCCATGCACATAAAAATAAGTAGTACTGAGACAGTAAACTGCTCCTCATCCTTTGTAAAGAACCAAACAAAAGTTTCCATTTTTCTTCATTTAATCTGTATAAACAGTCACCTCTTGGCTAATTCTACCTTCTCAAATTGCAGTAAACACAGTGGGTCTTCTGTCCTCCTCTAACTATAGTCCTCAGATCCATGAAGAATTGGATTCCTTATTTTTCTATTTTTTTTTAAATATTTTGATACAGTTGCAAACAGAGGCTCCAAGAGGGCCACTGCCTCATGGTAATTAAAAGGAGAATTTGGCATGCTTACAATCTGTTATTCCAGTTTTCTGATTGCACCCAGGAGAATATGAACTACAGAAATTCATACACATGCATATTCGCAAAAAATACAGACAGAAAGTGCTAAAATATAACTTAAAATAATTCAAACATAACTGGATATAGCAATTAACTCTGAAGACATTCGAAGTTTCATTTTTGACATGTAATTAGATCGCATACCTATTTTCATGGAATAGCAGTCAGCAGTTACTAATTATCATACATTTAAATAAATGTTTGACTTTTTCCTCCCTTTAAAGGCCCTTTATATCCTCAGCTTCTGTATTAGGATTGAGTACTTTGTCTGGCACCCTATAATAACCATTACGAATACCCATGGGAGCATCTAATCTTGAAAAAAAGAATAAGCAAATGTTATTCTCCCCGCTGTACTATGCAGTGTATTATATCCATTATTTAGTTGAAGTAGTTCAAAATGCAATCATTAGTGGCAGGGCACTCTTTGAAATCCTTCAGATATGTGCCAGCTTATGAATGTCTTTATTTCAGGAACATTTTCTCCTTACTCATAATTCAGTCTTTGCATACTTCAGGTTAAAAGATTACTACAGAAAGGAAGAAATAGTCTGTGACCTGCTCCTACCATTTGGAATCAATACATTGTTTTCCTTCATAAAGTTTGAGTACTTAAATCATGTAACATCCAAAATGGCTTTAAAGGCCCCTGAGACTACTTTCCAAGTACTTACTCTTTGCTCAGTAGTTAAGGATGTGCATTTTTCATGGTTCAGTTCCTCATTTTACACAGGGTCTGCATAGCACAGTGTCACATTTCATGGGAATTTCACAAAGCATAAAAAATTACACAAGAACTGAAGATTCATTTTCATGTACACAGAAAACAACCTAAAGCCTTCCAGCCTGTGTCAGTTTTAAAAACAAGGGAAATCCATAATTTTATGGTGGTGTTATTCCTACATTCCATGTAGACTATGGGAATCCTATATTCTCTTCTTGAGCAGTCACAACATGAAAGGACATTTCAATATAGCGCGCAAAGCAAGGGCCAGCTCAGTTTATTTGCAGATGTGTAAATTACTATATGGTGGTTAAACTTTTGAACTCCAACTTGATTCCATGCCAATTCCCATCTCAGACCGGGAAGACTTGTACTGTATGCGGAGTGTTAAGACCATCTGGCTCCATTTCCAGATGGATCACAGACCAGAATCACATCCAGGGAGTGGAAGAGCAGGAAGGAGAGGGAAAGGATCCATCCACCAACTAAAAGAACACTTAAGACTGTGTTTGGTAGGAAGCTCTCACTGTGATACATGCATAAATCAATTCTAATGACCATAATTTAAAAATATTCAAATGTGAAATGAAGAAAGGACATATTTCATAAAATTATAGACAGGAAAGGAAGAAGGATGTTCTTCCTCTTCTTAAACTGCATGTTTTCCAAGGTCAAGCTCTCCAACTACTCTTGAGCAAGTAAACAAATGTGTTTAGAAGAGAGATTTGCAGAGGTGAAAGAGGATTCGGCTACTAACAGAAGAATCCCAATGTTTATAATGCTAATCACGGAGGTGCTAAAACGTGCCCTCTTTCCTGGCAAAGCCAAGAGCACTGCGATCACACTGTCATTCCTAAACTAAAGCATTCACAAAGCAGGATTCAAACTCCACGCATTTTTATTCCACTGATTTGCAAGACACAAGAAGAGTAACATCCTAAGGTTTCTGCAAGCACATAACAGGCACAATCTGATCTTTCAGAGTCTGTTCCCTTTGATACAAATTACAACAACTGGCACCTGCAAAGCATGCCAGTGGAAAGCATGATGCTTTTACAGAAGGCGAGAGCCCCACCACAGCCTGGTGATGCTTCACCGCTGCTCAGCAGTGCTGCTGATTAACAGGTCTCATTAGCACAGGTAAGCTACTGCCATATACTCCCTTTTAGGCACCTAAGAGTATCTCTCCGTGCAGAGCTGCTCTGGACATACCAGCTTCCAGGGAATGCACCAACTATTAAAATGGTTTCACACAACTGCAGCCTGATGTCCATTTAAAATGAACGAGTGACGCTCGTCAAATATTTACCGGACAAGGCTGTAGCTCTGGTACCATTTTTAAGAGTCAGCAGAGTGATCAGGAATTGAATTTATAGTAATTGAACCATCAAATCCCTCTTGGAAGCAATATTCTTAAGTGATCAAACTCTAGGTACTTGCTGTGGGGCACAGAGCATTACAATGGCTATTTTGAGATCAGCTGAATAAGTTTATATAAATTGTAAAGAATTGCACATTACAGGTCAAACCGAGGGCTTAGAGATGCATGCAAGCTCTCCACAGGTACACAGATACCTGCACATTGAAGGACAACAGAAGAGCACTAGCAAACTTATTTTATTTCCAGGAAAAATAAATAAATAAAGACAAGCCTAATCACATACTGTCTGTTCCTATTTACTTGTGGCTCTTGTGTAGAGTCTGAAGTTGCTAGCATACCTTTCTGCAGCCAGAACACTTAATGCTGTCCTCCTGAATCAGGAATAATGCAAAGGTATGCCTGAGATAGCATTATGTCAATTTTCACTAATACACTTACATTTCTGACATCTGTTTCTCTGCTGCAAAACCAGTTTAGCAAGACGTGACTTTCAGGATAGATATGCATTCTTACTGATTTTATCTCTCTTCTTTTGATATTTATACAAACCATGCCTATTACATATCCTAAACTCTATATAATACTTAACCTGCAATGCAAAAGACCAAGACCACATAATCTATCAGGATAAGGGAGGAAAATTCAAGAGCACTGGAAGTATCCTGGTGCCTGCGATAATGAGGGATCTCTTAAGTAAAAACAGTCAGCTGATTCTTGGAAATGCATCAAACCCTATGTTAGAAAGAGCAGAGCTATAAACCCCAAGCATTTCAAGTAGTAGTTGGCTTGATGCAGAAATATCACCAGTTTCCTGATAACCCTCTTGTTCTAAAAACCAACCATGAAGTTATAATCAGCAGTTTCTACCATCTGCTTGCACAACTTCAACCGCGCTTTCCGCTTCCTCCAGCTTCTGGACATCTTTGTGTCACAGAGACAGACAGGAACCAGACGGTATTTACACGTCACAGGACTGAGTTGTTTCAGGAATTTAATCAGCTTTCCTAGAACATCCAGCACAGCTGCTCACTCTGCAGTTGGCACGCAGGTGAAATCGCATAACACTGGCTTTATAAATAGGCCTAATTGTCGGTGGCTTTAGTGACATGCCTGCGACTGAGCTCCTTTTGTCTATCACTTCAGCTACCTGATTGCCATCTGGATATCTGTGAACAAGTCTGACCAACTCTAGAGCATTCTGTATATCAAAACACCGCAAACAGATCACTAACTTCAAACTTGAATAGCAAAATAAATTCTGCTTTACAGCACATATCTTTTACCACAGAGCAATTTCTCTTCACCTTGTCCTTTTGACTTTGCTAGCTACATTTGTACTGAATAGTTAAAAACATCCCAGGCATGGATTTAGAATTACTCTGCTGCAGGAGTAACTCTAACTCTGAACGCTGTATCTGAAGACAGAATTCCCTCAAAGATGCTCTAGGATATATACTGCCTGCTGGTCTCTTTTCTTCCTTGGCCTTAGTTCCTTGACATCTTTTGTTGTAGCATGGTCAAGGCCTCTGCCCCTGTTGGAATACCTAACTTGGGTTTTAGGACTACAGGAATTACTTTTCTAGCTTTCATCTAATTTTGGACAACCCCTAACACTATTGCGAATCCACAAACCAGCCATTAGGGATTCAAGTAGCCCAGTAAGCTCAGCAAAGAGGTCAGATTACCCTTTGTCAGCCTTCTCTCTGAACTAAGGGCCTGAACCCCAAGACCTACTCACAGCACAGCGCCAGCAGCCTCATCCCTGAGCAGCCAACTCCTCCTTTTCCAGGGCATTTTTGCAAGACTTCACTCTTGGCCTGCACAAACTGGCTTCCTTTTTTGCCTTCCCAACAACACTGGCTAAAATGTTGTGACACAAAAACAGTGAAGATTGCCATAATTTTATCAATTCTTTAGTTTATGCTCAGACATTACATTTCAGATGTTGCTCTTCCTTTGCGTAGCAGGACCAGAAGAAAGCTGTGTTCAAAATGATATCCAAAGTACCTTCAAAATATCATCTATATTAATCCTCATCAATTGTGGACATTCTCCTCTCTCTTTCTTCCTCCTGTTTCTGAATGCTCAGGCAACACCGACCATACTTCAATCTCTTCACTGGTACAGAAACATTTAACTATAGTTACTATCACCCTATACAGTCCTTATAAAAATTCTCGAAGTGGGGGAGGGAGAAATGAAGGAGAAAGGTATCCCTGCTTCTGTGAAATCTATCCACCCACAGGCAAAAAGCTTACCATTTTTTCACAATTCCATAAAAATTTTAAGGGATGTCAGAGAGTAAATTTAAGCCAAATAACTAAAACGTAAGGAGGGACAAAAGTTGTGTTTTAAGTAATATTTCAACAGAATAACTTGAGAGGAAAGGCTCTGACTACTGTTCTTTCAGGCTCTGTAGATTACACACTGACAAAAGAGAATGTTTTGAGAAAGGTTCTATCAAGCAATCTTGCTCCATGAGACCTAGCAGAAATAAATAGTCACTCTTTAGCACTTACAATAAATGGTCTTGGTTGCTCTGGATTGCACCTAAAAGGTACACTGTTATCTTCTATTCACTTACTCGTTAAAATTACTAAAACTTTGTGAGTCATGTTTAGTCTTTTTTCTTTTTGACAGCTTCTTCTGCCTTGAAGCAATTCAAAACCCTTAAGCGCAATTTGCAATCAGGAAGCATTTGAACGAAACACCACAGACCTTCACAAAAAAAGGAAAGTAGTGCTTTCAAGAAATAACTTGACCATCTGAGAATGCATAATGGCCTTGAACTACCTGTATCATTTATGTGTATAAATAATTCCTCCCTATTTGCACTTCTGGGTACAAAGATTTTTTTGACAAAACAATTCACAGAAAATATCCTGAACTTATGAAGACAAGAACAAGGGAAGCACTGTGCTGGTGAGCCCAGGGAGAGCAGGCAATGTCATGACTAAGTTTGCTGTTTACTGCAAGTGCTACAAGCTCTGTTGGGGTCATGACACAGAATTAAATGAAAGCACGGGAGGAAATCAGTTGAAATATGGAATGAAGGAGAATTCACATCCCTTTTTTGTTCCATGGATATGTCCCATGCCAAAAGGGACTACAGACAAGGACACCACAGCTGTAAGGCTGAAAAACTGCAGACAAGGGCTTCTTATGTTAAATTATCTCTGTAACTTAACACGGAGTTCAGAGCTTAGGATACCATCTGAGTGTTAACTGGGATGCTTTTTGGTGATACTTACACACCTACAGTGTGCACCCAGTGCACTCTGCTTAGCCAAATGCAGCACTGCAATAACACAAAAAAAAAGGGGCAAAAAAACCCAGCCATTTACTACAGTCTTCTAAAAACAACATACTAGAAAAAAAATACTCTTACACTATGTATTTAACGTTGCTTTTCAGCAGTCTCCTCAATATATTTGGATAAGACTGGCTACACTGTTTTTCCAATCCTCTCTTTATCTCACTGCACATGTAGACCTATTTGGAAAGCTCATATTGGTTTCTGGAACTGAAAACCATCTGACAAAAACTTGGAGCTGAAACAAGCTTTGTATTTCCTGAAAGATAATCAAGACATAAATTTCATTTCTAAAATTAAACCCAAGTCACAGGAAAAAATATGAAAATTGTGTCAATGCAGAGGGAAACTTCATGAACAAAACAGAAGAAAAACAAAATGAAAACAAAACAAAATAAAATGACTTTAGCTGGTATCAAGCCCTAAAAGTTTTCTTGTAACAAGGCTCTTAAGATTTTTTTTTTTTCCTTTTTTTTTTTCTTTTTTTTTTTTTTTTTTAAGCAGGAACAGCAAATACTTGCTAATACCAATGCAACAGCCAAGGTCACAGTTTCCTTGGTGCAATGTCATGGACTTTAGTACCAAGTCTCTGCTATATCAGTCACTGAATTCAGTGGAAACTCATCAACTTCGGTAGACATAGATTCAAGCTCTTAAGCTCAGCACAGCACAGCTACAGAAGCCTCACACCAGGAAAGGGACCGTAGAGATGCTCCCTGGATTTTGGCTGCACTGAAGCTGTCTCTGGTAATGCACACATGAAAAGGGAAGTTTCAATTCTTCCTAATCCACTCCTGCATGTGAAATGAGTTCTCACTAAGCTGAAGGTACACATAATACTGTGCTAAGATCACTCTGATGTGACCAACTTCTCTGATATTAGTAGATCATTCTGTCAACTCTTGAGGTTCCGTACCCTGGATGTGATCCTGACAAAGATGAATTGCAGGACTATTCTTCATGAGCATTTGAAGGCCACCTGGACAGTTAGGTACTGTAAATGCCTATTAGGTTTCCCTGTTTTGAAACTGTGTTATTTGGCTGCATAACCAGCTGAAAGGAGAAGATATCATCCAACTGAGGGAAATCAATGCTGAGCTGACACAGGAGTGAAACACTGGACCGAAGGCCAACCTACCCAATACGGCATCTTTAATTTGATTACAGTCCAAATTTTCTAAGAACATCTATGGGTAATTGCCTCCTAGAAACCCTTTCTTTTCACCTTCATGGAGAGGATGTTTTTTCTTTCACTTTTTTATGCTTGTCCATTTTTATTGTGTGAGTATATGCGACCTATCAAGTTAGTTTTTATCGCTGCTCAGCTAGAGGCATAGAAAGTAATTTGTGTGTCAGTGGTTTGTTTTTTTTATACATCTTAACAAGCTGGTATTCACACAGATCTAATCTTCGGTTCTTTAAGTTCCATTTACTGCTCAAATCCTCAAAAACTTAGAATCAGGTTATCTAAACAATCCTCCTCCTTATTTTTGTATTATGCTTATTTATGTATTTCTATTCCTTAATTTATAGATTGAGTTTTGGCAGCTAAATATATAAAACTGACATTTTTAAAGATACTTATATGTGTCAGTCTGACCAAATTCAGATGAGCAATCCACCACTTACGCACTTGCGACTGTCTCTGTTTACTGTGAGTCCATGCGGCAGTAAAGATCCCTTGGTACGCCTGTTCTCCTCTTACTATTAAGTTCTTCAAAATACTGTAGCAGCTCTCCCAGTTTCCAGCTTGTTTCCTTGTTAGATGAAAACTGTATGCAGCCTTCCTGCTCCATGATGAGCATTAACCCCCCGCCCTTGAATTTCCCAAATAAAATCCAAGAATGTGGAGCAATCTGAAAAACACGTTACAGATGTTTGATGCGGCAGTTGTAGCAGACCTGAGAAAGAGACTCAGAGCAATAAAAAACAGCTTTTAGAGCATTTTTACCTCTTAAGATGTAGTTCTGATAATTCTGGTCTGCTTCTGCTCCCACTTTGATCAAGCAAGTCAGACCTTCCACCACCACAAACTCATGAACCAAGTCCTTATCATCCTGCCACAAAAGAGACAGAAAGCCACATTACGGTTTTGAAAGACAAGGCAACAGGGTATATCATAGTGTAAAAGCAAGCATAGGCCTTTATGTTTTCAGATAATTAAAGTGTTTTTTTTTCTGAAAAATGGCAAAGAAGACATTTCAAAAACAGAATGAAATGCATCTGTACAAGGCAAGAAAAACATTCAGCTTTACTTTTTACCTTAAAGTCAACTATGGAAGACTAGCATTTGTACAACGTTCAAACTCATGTATTTTTCTTTATAAAAGTATACACTTTCTACCTGATATCATAATTTCATAAAAAGTTTATATCCTTTCCTAAACTATTTCCTATATTTAAGTGAGCTTTTCTTTCTATTTTTTAAATAATGCAAACTCAATTACTAGTATTTTTCCTTAATGTAAAAATACCAGCCAGTTACAGCAGGCATTAAAGAAGAGAGCATGCATTAAATGTTAACTTACAGCAGTCCTGTCTAGGATTTAACACAGAATTTGCAGCAGTTAAAATTGAGTTGGCCTTACACACAAGTGACCTACACCTCATTTACAATGTGGGTGCAATTTTCAATTAAATGAACTGTGTAAAATTGGTATTGCTAGTTCCATATTTACTTTTACCAAGCTACATAAGGCAGAGGCTTAAGAATCTATTCTAAAATATAAGCCAAATACAACAGAACCTGGAAAAGAAAATATCACAAATATATTGATAATTCGTAACAGCACTAAGACGCAGAGCTCTTACTGCTGATCCCAGTAATGAAAGAGCAAGAAGGACCAAGGCTCATAATTTGATAGCAGTAAAACTCTTAAAGAACTCCCTTTTTGACCAGTTCTTTACTCAGGGCAATCAACTGAAACCATGTCATATACCAAAGCACACAGGGCACTGCTCAGAGCTAGATGAACACTGCCATGCCCAGGGAATGGACAGTTTGGGGTCGGAAGGCTCCCTTCTCACCTTACACAATGCTCATGCAGACAGACAAAAAACTTGATTAAACAACATTTAATGAATCAGCTACATAAATGAAGCATGCAACCAATTTAAAATATTAATGAAATAGGACTACTCTGCAAACAAAATCATCCTGGTGAAATAGGATACTTGAAAACTGCAAGGCGAACTGATAACTCCCAAGATATTTAGAAATTATGGAAGAAATATTTTTAATATGGTAGGAGAAAGTGAAGTGAAAGTATAATTTGTTAAGCCAATTTAAATATACTTTATGCATTCATATACACACAATTATTTATCCTTTATATAAAAATAAAGTATGCAAACCCTCTCCACAACTTCCAAGAAATGCAAGATAAAAAAGACAAAATAAGCAAGATAAAATCTACTGCTCTACAGGCTCACACCCAAAATTTTATTGATTTCTTATGCTTGCTGTTTTCTTTTTCGTATATGTTGTGTTTTTCTTTATATAGAGGAAATCTCTCTTTTATCTTTGGCCAAGGCACCAGCCTAAAGAGCTGCCAACATACAGAGCGTGTCCTGATGTGCAGGAGGTGCATGCGGCAGAGGCACATACACATCTGACAGTCCTGTCTGGAGCCATGACCGTTGCACAGCCCTTCCCAGGCGTCATCATTGAGACGTCTGGGCTCATATCTCCAGCTATTTATTTCGAGTTAATTTGTGCAGCAAGCATTCCCCAAATCCTTAAGTCAAGCTTACAGCACAATATTTTATAATGACTGGAGTCCACAGAAATAAGCTTCAACAAGAAAAGGACCCCCATAAAATGTCTCAAAGCTGTATCTCAGGTTTGGCCCACCCAAACTTGAGGTGCTCAACTTAAAATCAAGCACCAGAAGTAAGCCCAGAACTAAATACGCATGCATGTAAGCCAGCCCACACTGAATGACTAACTACCTTCAGCTCCGCCAGCATAATAGGATGAGATGCACCCTGCAGCTGCTCTGACAGGCAGGAGCAGACGCAGGGGACCCCTGAGGATACTCCTCCTTGAGCACCAGGAAGAGCCACGCAACTGCTCCCTCCTATGTAACCATTTCTCACTCAAAGGACCTCAAATGAGCTCTCATTCTTCGAGAATTCTAGAAAGAGGAACAAATCCCTTAAGTAAAACTGAAGTAAAGCTTATTCATAGCTCAGGTAAACTAAGTCTACACACTAGAGGAGCTTGCATACCATTCCCAGTGCCAAGGAAGTAAGTTAAGTTGTACGCCAAGTTCCACAGATCCAAGTTTTATGCTACTAAACAGAAAACGTGTCAGCTCTCCTCACCAAAGGGGAATGCAGACGCAGGGCAAGGGAAGGAAGTCATGGAAGGATGCAAAGTGAGAGAGGTTAGCATCAAGTCATAATACAGTACAGAGTCAAAAGGCTGAAAGAAAAACACCCTTTTTTTTCACCTAGAAATATGATGACAAAAAACTATTTTGTTAGACCACAGCTAACTCTCTATTTAAAGAGAAACAAAAGATATAAAAATACAAACCACTGAGTGGGATTATAACTGCAATGACTCTTTCAGTTAGTACCGACACTTTAGCTCAGAGCATATTTACTGGTACATTGGCAGAAATTCTGATCTTGCATCAACTTCTGGAAAGTATGCTCGCAATATCCTTGAGTTGAGAAAGAAATCTAGTCTAGGTTTCACTCATGATCAAACAATATTGGAAAACAAAAAGAATAATAGCTGTGGTCTACAAGTTCTGAGATTTATTGGTAACCTAACATGGTCATTTGGGAAAAATAAAGGATATGTGAAAAAAAGAATTGTTCCTAGTTAACAGTAGTCTAGCTTCAGTGAACTTCAGCTCAGACTCAAAAAAGAAAATTCTCAACGATGATGAAGGGCTAACGATATTCAGTGAAAGGTAAAAACGGCAATACCTTAATAATTCTAAGATATTCTAAATATTTAGCAGTGAATGCACATTAGAGTATCACAGGGAAAATTTAGCAATGTAAAACAGATCTTCAGCATAACTTATTGTGTGAATTAAATGCTTTTTTTAGATTCATTTTTTAAACAAGCTTCTTCCGAAAAATTGTCTGATCTGCCTTCTGGAATTTTCTCAAAGCTGCTGAAAGAGTAAATTGCTACAGCACAGAGTCATCCTTGACTGAAAAGAGATATATTACAGCAGATCTGCAGAGGAAATGAGGGGCTGAAGGACTTTAACCAGACTGTTTTTGAGAAGCATTGGATAAACAACTCAAATCTGAATTAAAAAAAGGCTTTTAAGGTACTTCTGCTGTCCCAAATAAAAGGGAGAGAGAAGGTGTAATGAAGCAGAAGACAAACACATCATGTGCTAGACATAAATTTGAGGGCAGTGCATTATCTAGTCTATTGTGTATATGTGAGGCAAGGGGACAAGGCAACATTTGGAATGTGCAAGGGAAGATGAAAGGACTCCAGGCCCATATAATCCAAATCGAGAGGAGACTGTTTACATCCATTCTGTTCCAAGGTAATCTTTTCAGATCCATTAACTCCCTGACTTGCCAAGTGAGGCGACCTCCAAAGTCAAGGCTACTCCTGGCCAGCGGCCCAGGGTCCGGGTTTCCTTAAGGATTGCATACATTGTGCGGAATAGGTAGCGGCTGCAGCAATGCCATGCATGTGCAGCCACCTTGCGTGGATTAAGAGGGAGGGAAGAAGAGGTTGACACTGGGTATGGAGACAGGCTCCTCCACTAATATCACAAAGATTTATGAGCCCTTAATCAACAGGCATTAAAGCACTGATGAGCAAAGCAGCAAAAGATAGGCAAAGCTCTCTAAGGTTCCCTGTAAACTCCAACTACCATAAAGATTGTGCAGTGACACGAAGACTAGCTACTTAAGGGCTTTATGCAAAGATAGCAGTGGCCTGGTCAGCTAACTGTATTTTAATCATCCATTCATATTCTTGGGAACAATAACATTTTTTCCTTTGCTTTGACATTTCAGAAAAAAAAAAGATAAAGCATATGCTACTTTAGTCCCATAAGTAACAAAAATACACAAAAATATTCCTACTGGGGAGTTTGAAGTTTGCTTATCAGGTCAGTGGTTGAAAAAAACCACAAATCATACCTTTACCTGCATATCTCAGTGGAGATATATATATATATGTATAAAAGAAGATAACAAGCTATGATTAAGCTGCCTATAGTATGTTCATACACCCAAAATACACTAAGAATTGCAGCCAACAACCCTTGCTGTCCTACAAGCTATGTTTCCACATATATATGTATAATATATATGCACGTATAATGCATTTGTTCATGTAGGCTTGTGGGGTATTTTCTGGAGGTGAAGACTGAAGGCTTTTTTTGAAGAAATAGCACTTTCCAAGAATGCATCTTATCTGAAGTACAGCTTACACACATGAAGATAAAATGTTTTCAAACTCTTAAATATATTACTGAAGTCTGCTATTTCTGGCCTATATATTTGAAAACTTCTCCCAAAAACACAATTATTTCTGTCACCTGAAAGCTTTTCTCCTTCTAATGAGGATCAAGGCTGTGAAACAGTTTTTCATGAGACTTTTTCCTTCTTCTAATATTTTACTAGCAATATTTTCTTCATAGCTGTAACTAGCACTACTGAAAGCTATATTCCAAGTATTTTGGGAAACTGGATAGTAACTACATAGTCACATTTGGATATCCACATACATATTTCTCTTTTACATGACTAACAGCTGTGCTTTCAAAAGCTGTTACAGCTGTTTACTGTCTTTCAAAAAAAAAAATCACAACAAGAGGTTTGTCCATGATATATCCAAAGAGAACCTCATTTTTACGGTGTGTTTTTTTTCTTCCGTTTGTTTTTTGTCCTTTTTGTCCTAAAATTTCACCCATTGTTTTTGGTTGCTTGAGCACTGTCATATTTGAACTTTTTCTATACATATCTCACCTGTTTCTGTTGTAAAGTTACATGTTGCACATTTTATAAGGCTCATATGTTTAACTCGGGAACCATGCCTTTTCCCAGCCTGTATCTCCCCATGGTACATTATTGAATAAGCAAGTAATCATATTTCTTGTTTATCTAGCTTTCCAAAAGAAAAAGTGGCAATTAGGTTAGCCTACAAGCGACAACAGCGTTGGCAGCAAGACTTATCTACATGGATCTTCTTGCTAAGCACAAATAGCAAGGGAAAATAAAGGACATTTTGACTACTGTCCTACAGGAGGGGTTCCATTCATGCTGTGGACCGTAAGGATCAATGCACTTCAGATCAAAATAGAAGCTTTACTCTCTGTCCTGTCACTCCATAAGAGCCCTACTAAGAAACTGAAAATCGAAATTGATTCTTGGTCCAGCTCTTTTTGTCTTTGGACCAAAAATCCTGACTTCACAAAAATATGCTGCATTCATGATAATTCACATGACCATTTGACAAAGGACAAGATTAATCTTGGCATACACAGGGTAGCGTGAGAAGAGAAATTTCAGCCCTACTTGATTGAAAGCTGAAAAGCAGCCTCTTCCTGCAGCTTGAAATCTTCTGGGACAGAACAGTGGCAGTAGGGCAGGAAGGGTTCATTCAGATGCTGACCATCTCCAGAAGTCAAAATTTGCTACTTTTAATTTGGGAGCGGAAGCTAGGAAATCCTCAGTCACATCTATCAATATTATGCTGTAAAAGAGTCCTGTCCAGCCTCTACAATAATATGTAAGAAGCAATCTCTCTTTGATAATCTCTCTTTCTCAGATTCCCCCTACCAGGGGTATATGGTGAAACAGCAATCCTAGATGCTTCTGCTCACAGGAAAAAAAAATAGCAAGAAAAAACTATATATACACAGATCACTAAAATGCCAGTCCTTTCGCAGAAACTTCCCTTCAAAATATAATTGATAAGCACCTTTTTTTCAGAAGTGAAAAGACATCACCCCCTACCTCCTTTTTTTTTTTTTTTTTCTTTTTTCTTTCATAAAGTCAAGATAGGATCACAAAGTTCAGCTGGGCTTAGGAGGATTAAGGGCTAGGGATTAGGCTTTATTCATTTGGGGATGTAAATTAGCTGCAGAGGGACAGCAGCTGACTGGGGAGGAAAGGGAGGAAGGAGGCAGGTCAAAGAGCAAAGCATGTGCAGCTCCACACTTGTGCAGATAAAAATCTCAAATGACAATACATCTTGCTTGCTATGATGAGAGTGTAAAATACAGCTCCATTGACTAATATACTTTAAAAGGTCCCTCCACTAGCAAGAAAATGAAGGAAGAATGATAGAATCTAGATTTCCAGTCATTAACAACACAGTCCATGATGGTCCAGCTTCTCTGGTCTGCCTTATTTATTCCCTTATACTTCTAATAGTACTACTTCTAATAGTGTAAAGGGAAGATTCTGAAGCATTCCTCCAGTTCTGGCTCCTAACCCAACTGCCCTCAGCAGGACGTGAGAGCATGCGGCTGTGACCGCGCTGTACTTCCATTATCTGAGAGACTTGATGCTCGCAGGTTGCCTGTATAATTCAACATGTTTATACAGTGCTCTGCCCCAGCAGCAATGGAAAAGCAACAGCCAGTTCCTCTTGGCCCTCTTTCAGCTGCCCAGCTAGCGATGGGAGTCCAGAGCCTCTGTCTGATATATACCACAATAACGTCTCCACAAGAATTAGTATTTATAAGTGTTGCTATCTGCCTTCACAGTGTGCATCACATCTGCTAAAGTTACCAGCAAAATAATTACTCCCATCGATGAGGCTACAATGAAGTAGTAATAGAAGAGCTATGTTGTGCTGTATTAGAAACAAATCCCAACCCATTTCTGGAGTCCAGTTTTTTTATTGGCTAAGCAACATGTTGCATTTAATGGATCAAGATTGGCTAGCAATGTTTGCAGTTAGAAAAATCTAATTTTGGCTTGAAAACTGAGCAAACATGGTCAGGAAGTGATGGAAGCAGCATGGACCTCCAAGATATAATTTATAGTCACTTTCCCACACTTCAATCTTCTGTTCTTTGGACTCCAAAATTAAAATACTGGATTGAAAATCTAGAAGTGTCTGATACTACGTAAGTTCAATTGTCACTGTTTATTTCAGTGCATTTTAAGAGCCATATCATGTATAGCAAATAATTTGTGAAGAAAATAATCCTATCCATACATACACGCATGCTCACATGCACAAGTATTTGTAGTCCTGCAAGCCACTCCAGATTCTATTGCAGTTTCAGTCTAAATTTACTTGGGCAGCTACCAAACTGAAACCTGTGCATGGAGCAGATAGCCAGTGATTATAGAAGTCAGTTCTTGTATTAATCCATTAAACCTTTGCTCTACTTTGAGTCTGAGCACTAGCTGTAGAACGTGACCTATACTCAGTGTGTGGGCTGCGAAGAGGAGAGTTCCTACAGTCACAAAGAATCGGTCTCTCAAAGATGAAGTATTTTCACTCTCTGATGTTGGGAACTCTTCTCAGAAAATATTCTAAGAGGAGGACACTAAGTAGCTTCAGTTTTCTTTTGTCTCTTCACAGCCCTGTAAGCACCCCAGTTAGATGAGGGGTCCTTAGAGAAAGCAGGTGCCCTGGACCAGGATGTTCCAAACCCACAATCAGGTGCTCAGGCAGTGACAGCAGCATTTTGGCGGTGACAAGCTTAACGGACAAGAAGTAACCAGTTCATCCCTCAGCAGAAGCTCCCTTTACTTGCTATCTCTGATGGGTGCTGGTGGCCATTTCAGCCACCCTGTTGCCCTCATGTGCTGTCCCATGGCTTTTGCTACACTGCCCTTTAGGCCCTTTGCCACACTCCCCCTATTGCCACACTCCCCCTCTCTGCTCTAGCCTCCTCTCTTCCCAAACGACACATACACAATCTTAGTAGAAACGAGGCCATAATTTGACATACAGAAATACACAGAAATCACTACTTTTATACTATTCCATTTTTTTCCTATTCTTACACCTATTTACATGGAACATTTTACAAAAGCAAATATCAAGATGACAATTTTTTTCTTTCTGTGGGGGTAATTTTAGAGGTTAGGTAGCCAGCAATGCTAACTTTGGCTTCCAGTGATGATCACAAGAAAATTCATGCTCAAGTGTCCATTCTCTTGCACATCATTACAATGAGCTGGTTGCCTAAGTATCAAACACTAAATGTCAACATTTTTTACAGTCTCTTAAGCACCTAAAGAACACATCCGATGCCAGCTAATCACGATGATAATGATACACTATGCCATTCAAGTATTGAAAAATCCACTTCATTTCATTCCAGTATTAAAATATTGGAAAAACAGATCAAACTACTGATAACTATGAATTTCCATCTTGGCTTAAACAAGAGGTCCTGAAATCTTCCCAGAAGCAAAATATTTGGTTTACATCTCTTAATTCCCTATAAACTCCTTTCTCAAACACTCTCACTCTAGAAAAAAAAAATACTCTGCTGCTGTGTAACAAGAACTGAAATGTTCACAGTCTGTTTTACACTACAAAAAAAAAAAGTCAAACAAATACAACATTTATTGGTGGTGTCTGTTAGCAAAGCAGGGAAGTTACAATAGCACTCGCTATTTTGCATCTCCTCTACATTAGTGCACAACTCAGACAGCATGTGTTTTTACAGTTTCTTTCAGAGAAGCTGGTAATTTGAATAGTTGAAAGAGAACATTGGCAAAATTAGTCTTAACAATCAATGTAACCTTCCAAAATAAAACACAGGAAAGCTAAACCAAAAATTTATACCTTTAAACCTCTGATCAATTGTTTTATTACATGTAGGATTACTTTATAATTCAGAAGTGAGAAGTACTCTAATCTGAAAGAGGTTGACATCTGAATTTTTAAAAATATTTAAAATTTGAAACAAGAGATTTGTATGAATACCTTTTCCACAACGTCAGGACTTCTGGAAGTATGATACCTTAAAAATAACAGCTATTGAGACACTTTTTTTTACAATAGTACTAAGAATAATTTAAATTCTAGCCTCTAACATGGTCTAGGCGTGAAGACAACACTGTGTTTGTCCGTGATTTTGGGTCAGTGATAATGTCACCCAATATTTAAGATGACGTATATTTCATTGATAATCTCTGAACAGAAATGAAACCTATCATCTGTGAAGTAAGATTAAGAGAGATATGTAAACTGTCATGTGAAATTAAATGCATGTTAGCTTTGGGAAGGAAAGCAACGTTTGTCACTTCTTTCTATCTTCAATCAAGAAGATTCTTGACTTGAGACTTGTAACTTCAGTCAAGAACTCTTTAATCAAGAGACCTTCCAAAAGGGCTCTGATCAGAGCGAGCTGGCAGTCCGAGTGGCAAGTGGTGGCAGCAGCCCCTACAAGCTGTCTTGTACAGCTTCCAACCCCATTGGTCTCCTGCATCCAAACGGAAGGAGCAGCCTGAGGCCAGGAAGAGAACCCAGAACGTGTCTCCTGCTCTCGTCATGGATGACCTTTGATTTCACTCCCCAATAAGACTGTGTCTATTCAAACACTTTCTAGTTAATATTTTCAGAGCCCATGGATAGCCTTGGTCTTTGTATCACTGTACATAAAACTCAATTGTTATATATATTTTTTATTGTTTAAAAATCTGTAGGAGAATTTCAGAACTCTATTGCCTTCTATTCTGATCACAATACAATTCACAGACTGAGGCTCCTCAAGGAAAACAGCAGACTTCTAACATTCATTGAATGACAGCTAGTAGGAGAAAAAGATCCTAAAACAAAACTGCCTTTTTTAACTGAAAAAAATAGCCTTTAGGCCTGCTTTCCAGAAAACCTAACACATAGACAGATTAAAAATATTTTCCACAACTTTAAGATGATGACTTACTTTAAGACGAAGACTTACATGTGGTTATAGATTTCGAAGTGGTTGAAGCATCTTTTATATTTTTCTTCTTCCTCTTATAGGGACATATGCTCACCTACTTCATTCATATTTAAAAATTATACAATTTTAGACTATGCTTTGCAATGACAAGACACATTTTTGCTTATAGGTTCTATAATATGCCTTCTTTATGTTATGTGTATTCACAGAGGTTTCGTAAAATAAACCTTTTTAATGTCATGTAAAATGCATGCTATGGATCATATTGGAACTCAGTCTGGTCACTGTTTTAAAAGAACAAAAAGTGCTTCTACAATAGATTAACAAGAGGATGGCCAAGGAGAATCTCCATCCTTCACTGGATGCGACGGGGAATATTGTTGCCAAGGATGAGGATAAGTCTGAGGCACCTAATGCCTTCTTTACCTCAGTCTTTAACACTCAGATCAATTATCCTCAAGGTACTTGGCCCCCTGAGCTGGAAGACACCTATAGAGTGGAGAATAAACCCCACATAATCAAGGAGGAAACAGTCAGTAACCTGTTACTCCACTTGGACACTCACAAGTCTATGGTGCCGGATGGGATCCACCTGAGGGTTTTGAAGGAGCTGTTGGAAGTGCTTGCCAAGATGCTCTCCATCATCTATCGGGGTCCGGGTCAACAGGGGAAGTGCCAGAAGACTAGAGGCTGGCCAAGGTGACGCCTATCTACAAGAACAGTTGGATGCAGCATCTGAGGAACTACAGGCCTGTCAACCTTATTGGGGAAAGTTATGGAGCAAATCATCCTGAGGACGATCACATAGTACGTGTGAGACAACCAGGGGATCAGGCCCAGCAACATGGGTTCATGAAAGGTAGGTCTTGCCTCACCAACCTGATCTCATTCTACAACGAGGTGACAAGCGTAGTGGATGAGGGAAAGACTGCAGACGTGGTCTACTTAGCCTTCAGTAAGGCCTTTGACACAGTTTCCCACTGCCTTCTCCTGGAAAAGCTTGGCTTAGACAGATGTTGCTGGGTGAAAGCAACAGAGACAGACTCTTTGCTGGGTGAAAAACTGTCTGGATGACCAGGCCCAGTCAGTGGTAGTGAATGGAGTTAATCCAGCTGGTGACTGGTCACAAGTGCTGTTCCTCAGGAGTCAATGTTGAGGCAGGTCTTCTTTAGTATCTTTATTGACGATGTGGATGAAGGGATGAGTGCACCCTCCACAAATTTGCAGATGACACCAACGGGGAAGAAGAATAGATCTGTCTGAGGGTAGGAAGACTCTACAGAGGGATCTGGACAGCTTGGATGAATGGGCAGACACCAACTGTATGAGGTTCAAGAAGGCCAAGTGTCGGGTTCTGAACTTGGGTCACAACAACCCCTGCAGCGCTACAGGTGTGGGGCAAAGTGGCTGGAGAGCCGTGCAGCAGAAAAGGACCTGGGGGTGTTGATCGACAGATGAACATGAGCCATCAGTGTGCCCAAGAGGCCAAGAAGGCCAACGGCCTCCTGCCTTGTATCAGGAACACTGTAGTCAGCAGGACCAGGGGAGCGATCGTCTCCCTATACTCAGCCCTGGTGAGGCCACACAGGGCCCCTCACTACAAGAAGGACATTGAGGTGCTGGAGCGTGTCCCGAGAAGGGCAATAAAGCTAGTGAAGGGGCTGAAGCACAGACCTTACCTGAGGGAGCTGGGGTTATTTAGTGTGAAGAAGAAGAGGCTCAGGGCAGACCTTATCACTCTCTAGAGCTACCAGAAAGGAGGTTGTAGTGAGGTGGCAGATGATCTCTTCTCCAAAATAGCTACTGATAGGACAAGAGGAAATGTCCTCAAGTTGTACAAGGGGAGGTTCAAGTTAGATACTAGGAAAAATTTCTACACAGAAGGAGTAGTCAAGCATTGGAACAGGTTGTCCAGGGAAGTGGTGGAGTCACTGCCTCTGGCAGGGATCAAGAAACATGCAGATGAGGCACTTAGGGATGTGATTTAGTAGGCATGGTGTTGAAGGGTCTATGGTTGGACTCGATGATCTTGAAGGTCTTTTTCAGCCATAATGATTCTCTTATTCTATATACATTTGCACATATTATAATACTTCCAACTATTTTTTACACTTTTAAGCTAAATAAAGATTGAATAAAATAAGGAAGTTATATTTTTCCTATTTTACAGTATAATGAATATTTTTTATATCACAGTTTTATAAGCACCATATTAGGCTGGATTCTGTCCCTGAATGCCTTTGGGAGTTTAGCACATTGTATCTAAAAAATCATGAATCTCTGATAAACTCAAGAACACAACAACTAAGGCAACAGGATTTAAGGAGAGCTAAACTGCAGCCCAATGCATTGTCAGCTATATGTGCATTTTTTTTCTTTTTTAAGTTACTTTATAGTTGCATTTTTAACATACTCCCAGTACTCTGAAAATTATTTTCCTTACTCCATTTGTGAAAAAGCACACTGGTAAACCAGAAGGATACTGTAGTACAATCAAGCAAAACATTGTGAGTATGGATATATTAACCTTTTGGAACAAATTACAATAGCAGAAATGACATTACTGTCAAAGAAAAATGCTCCAAAATCCTTACGCTTTTGCTAAGAACAGCCCACTGTAAGAAACCAAAGAGAAATTCCAAGCCTGTGCTTGCCAAACGAATCTTTCATTTAAAACTTGAAACAAAGGCACTGCATTTGCCAAACCTTGCTAAGCTTCGTTGAGACCTTGCGTGAAAGACCAAAAGATCTAAATACTTGGAATTCAATTTTGATGTACAACTTGGCCTTGTTCCCACTTCATACAAATTAAGAGACTTTACATCACCTTGAACTTCTTCAAATTAACAATGATACAGACACAGAGCTGTGCCAAATTAACTCAGCTATGATGAAATTATTATAAAAACATGTTGTTATAAAATGTTTTGGCACTCTAAGACAAGACAGATTCTCTGTAACTTTCTGAAAGTTGTTAAGATGATCATTACCTGACTGGTTTTGAAGTCAATATTTAATTTCCAAAACATTATATTCTTGAAGAATTTCAAATACTAAATATAACAAGATATAAAATTAAACAGATATTCGTATTGAAGTATACTCTTTTTTTAAAAGAATAACTCAATGGTAGACAAATAGATTTCTAATGTCTGTATACTCTGATGTGATAGACTATAAAAATAAATTAGGATCATCTGGAAGAGTATTTGGCCTATAGTGTTATCTCAACTTGTACTTTTCTTCTGTAATTCTTACAAGAAAAAAGAAAAAATCCAATTATTTTTAAAAAGAAGAAGTCTTATTTTTGAATTGGTAGAGTACCAACTGTGAATCAAATTTCTGAGTGTATGACATGGATACCTTCCAGCTTGAGAAACATCTTCTCTCTCAATTCTTCCACTAATTATAATCAGTCCTTGCATTTTCATAGTGTACTTTTTTTTTCTAAGGCCCTGTTCAATCAACAAATAGCTATAATTCTACCAGAAGTTGCTACTTGAAATTTTAAGAGATAATTTCCACTTCTTCCCCAGATCAGGTATATTAAAAAGAACTCAAATACTTGAAGGAAAATTATGTTCTGAAACTGACTACCTTGACTTTAAAACTACATTACTTCCTGGTGCGCTTCTGACAATCTAGATTTGAAGTGAATATTTGCTTTACAGTTAGGCAGGTAATGCATTTCTCCAAATATAAAGTCTCATCATCAATTTGTAACAAGTAAAATGTTTAGAAAATCTCTCTGACCTGCCAAAGAATGAAGTTAAAGCTGGAAATAATCAGGATAAAATGTTACCTGTACAACTTCTATGATCAGATTTGGATAAAGACTTAGTTCTATTGTCCTGGTTTCCTGTACAGCTTCTTTTTCTGCATCTCTTCTCCCTTCCATCTCATTGCTTTTCAACCCATCCCATTACATTTATTAGACAGATGAGTATCTAAACAATATCGATTCCGCAGAAAATAGCTATCAGGTAGTAAAGACCTTAACAGTGGGTCCACTGAAAGCACTCTGTGCTATCTGCTCAGAAATACAAGACTTTAAAAAAAACCTACCTGGGAGAGAACACTTATGAATATCTGCACAGGGAAAAAACTTTGATGGGAATTGTAGGAAGGGTGGGAACAGAGGCCTCAGTCGATCTCTTCTCCAGAATAAGTACTGATAGAACAACAGGAAATGGCCTCAAGTTGCGCCAGGGAGGTTCAGGTTAGACATTACAAAGAATTTCTACACAGAAAGAGTGGTCAAGCATTGGAACAGACTGCCCAGGGAAGTGGTGGAGTCACCATCACTGATAGTGTTCAAGAAACGTGTAGATGAGGCGCTTAGAGACATAGATTACCAGTTACGGTGATGAAGAGTTTACAGTTGTTCTCCACCTTGAAGATCTTTTATAACCATGATGATTCTGTGATATGCATGAAGGCCCAAATTAAGCCATGCAATATGTAAATTCACATAAACAAACAAATACTTCCAGAAACAGCTGTGTTTAACAAAAAAGAGAAGAAAACAGAGTCAACTCTTAGAAACATGCCTAATTTCCTCTGAGCATACAGTCCACCCACTTGGCAAGCTCACAGAGAAGCTTGCATCTTCGTGACTCTGAAACAGCCCTCCTCTGTGAATGCCTTGAACACACAGTAGTTTTGCCAGCCTGTGACCAGGAGACAACCAGACTGTTTTGGAGTTGGAACTCCTTTCTATCAAAAGATTTCAAAAGATAGGGAGCTTTGCTGTGACTTGGGAAGGATATCTTCATTTACCAAAATTCTGTGTGAAATGAGATCCCTTCCCCAACTATTCCTATTGCTTGAAAAAAAGATTCTGGCACATACTAATAAATGTGTAACTTTGAAGTTCTGTATGCTTTGGAAATTTCCACTCTGTAAACTTACAGATTTACTGAAATATTCCCCTTCTTCTTAGAACAAATGTTAATTCAAAACAAACCAAAAATGTTTAACTAAGCATTTGAAATCCCTAGAGGTACTTCAAACACGAACACCTACCATGTAGCTCAATAAAGCTACAGGTCATCATCACTGATTCTTAAAGGAGAAGAGGTGTATTTTGCTGCTGTTGTTTAATTGATTTCACTGATATCTAATGACAGAAGTGGAATTTGTCACTTAGAATTTTGTTGTAGGATGCTTGGTTCTCACGCACTTATTTTTTTTCTTTTTCTCTATCCTGTTCTTTTCAACCTGATTTATTCCAATCCTGCATCTTTACCCAGTCCTTCTCCTTACCCAGGCAAATGGATCTTATAATCAAAGCATCCCAATCTGTTCACTCTCATACTGCCCACAGCACTTCTCTATCACATCTGCTACTTCTCCAAAGGACCCAAAGTCCTGCTGATTCCAGCTCTTCTCCATAACAAGCACATATCCAAATCCTTGTCTTTCCTTGAAGTATCTTTCTGGATGAAGCAATAAATTGCAGCCTCTCATTTCTAACTTAAATCAATAATCTAACATCTCAGATTTGTCCCATGTCTTCTCATAACCTTTTTTAGTTCCCTTGTCCCCTTTTTTTTAAATGCAGCTTAAACCTAAACCATTTGTCAACAATATTTCTGTGGTCAGGATTAGGCCAATGTGAGCCCATTGCTCCAGTGACAGGTTTCAGACTCTGCTTTATACATCCCCCTTCCAACCTTCCCAATACTGCATTATCTGTCTCATTGCCCAGTGAACAGCACAGTTTTCCATGCAAGACTTACAGTTTTCTTTCTCCCTTCCTGGCAGCCATTAAGTCTGCCAGTGCTCCATAACCAGTCCTGCTCTCTTCAGACAGATGGAATGGGGGAAGGCGTGTAGACCATCTGAATGCTCTTCAAAAATGGGTTTCTAAAATTTTATCCTTTGTCAAAACCTGTAAGCTATTCCCTACATCAATAAAGAGATTCAAACAATGTTCAACAGTTACACTGCTAACATATTCACTTACTTGAAATATTTGTTTCAAAGAGAAAAGTGCCCGTCTCAGCTCCCGTCCATTGGAATTGTAGAGTTTTTCTGAAAAAAAAAAAAACAGACAAGAAAAAAGATAACAACAAGGAGGTCAGCAATAACAAAAGTGACAACATTGCTTAAAAGGGGCACAGATTTCAAGAGGGTTAGTGGGAAGAGTCACAGTGCCAATTTTCCATTAGGTAGACTGCTTTCAAAGTTAGCAAGTTTCTTGTTCATATATACAGTACTTGCTCATTAAACACTAGTAACATCAGGGTTTATCTGTGCATAATTACAGATGACATCTCCCAGGTAAGTTCACTACACCTTCAAAAAAGATCATTGAGAAGCAACGCTCTAAGGATATTTCAAAAACAGACAGAAATACTCTTCTTTCTGCACTGAAACAAAATTAAGGTTTATTAAGAGTTACAGATCACTATCAATGAGCTGAGAGCACTCTCTGCTTTTGTTATCACAGCTAGAGCCACTGAATCCCATCCTGGTCTGCCTTCCCTCTCAACATCCTTTTCCAATGCTCTCACCTTTCTATTGTTACAACTTTCTACAACTTCAATGAACATTAATACCAAAAATAGTTGGACAGACTGTTCTGAGTATAATTCAAAACAGTGTTTTATCCTCATGAATACTTATCTTGATAGTTTTTTCTAATACAAGCTGAAGCATTCTCTTCACCATCCAGTATGGGAATATATTACCTTGTTTATACTCCTATTATATACACTCACAGAAAAACAATTAGAAGTAGGTAACTTTAACTCCTCTGCTATCTTTCGGTATCCTGACATAGCGTTTGACCGTTGGAAGATGTTCGTACCATATGTTTTAGGTTAATTATTGGGCGTTAGGAAATGTTTTGTGTCTCTGGATGTGGGTAGAGCACAATGTAACTAAAGCTCTACCACACTGACATATATTTATCTGAGACTATATTCCACAGTGGCCGTTTACACTCCCAAATTTCTCTAACTTAAATTTTACTGCTTTAAAGTAATAGGAAGACAATCACCAAGACAAATCAAATCATTACAATCAAGCTGTCCCGACACATATTACTGCACCCCAGACCACCAAAGCACTATTCCGCAATGGGCAACAACAGTGGCCTGCAGTAGCTGCAGAGATCCCATAGCCTGCCTCCCTATCCTGCCTATGGAGCAAGAACATAAGAAAATGAAATGCCCACCCCTATGTTTTCCTTTTTACTTTCCTTTGCTTATTTATATTCTAATCACTAATTACATTACAAAATGACATTAAGTTTTATTTCCTCTTTTCTCAATAAATTACAAAAAGGCATATCATTTGAGGTTTTGATGCATTTATAATTCGGTAATCATTTTTCACTTCAAACAAAGAAGGCAGGTTTTAATTTGAGACAAGTGTTTCTTATACCTAACAGCTGCCTTCAAAAGAGAAGAAAAAAAAAAAGTGAAGTAAAGTTACAACAAAACTTGCACGTTTTTGTAAAACTTCTGAGCAATTTTGTTCATTCCTAATTGCCTTTGGTTTCAAAGGCAGAATGTATAGAATTGGCAAAACTATTATTCTTATAAGTTGTCTCCTTTCCTGCACTGTTTACAGAATCCTGACAAAACACTGGAGGAAAGGATTTCATTTCAAGCCATCAACTTAGGGGCATGCTTTAATTACTCTAGCTTAAAAACACATCGGAATGTGAAACTACATTTCTTGGCAGGATAAAAAGTAATTTTGTCAGGAAAGTTTGACCAATGAGGCCCTTAAAGACTTCTATTATTGTTTAATGTTACATGCTAAATTACACAAAATATACTTCCTTGAAAGATACCTCCATCTGGCATTTGTTATTACTCTATTCATAATTCACCAGCATCCTTATGAGCACAGTCTCTCCAAACAAGGCAGTAAATTATCATTGTAATTAAGAGCAGCACCATTTCTTAAAGTGCTGGCAACTTTGTGTATAAATATCAACATTTTAACAAATGCCATTTGTCGGCCTTTTTCTTCGAGAGGATCATTATCAGCCCCCAGCCTGTGGGGAAGCGCTAGCTGTTAAAATACTGTAACAGTGGTTGCCATCATTAGAGCATGTGGATTTCTGATGTCTCTCAGAAGAACAAAGTCAATTTTTTTCCCCTTGTTCTTACAGTAATAACATCCTTCTTGGCCACTAGCACAATCAGTGCTATGGCGTTCAGATGTAGTAAAGAAGACAGAAGTTCCTAACTGCAGTTCAGAAAGAAAAAAAGGATCCATCGCTGTAGAAGCAGTAGCAGTGACCAGACAGAAGCGTGTATTGCAAACATTTGAACCATAAAAGTGGTCTGACACCACTTTTTGAGGAGCAACCATGAAGATCCGTCATCCCTTTCCTACTACTTCTTGCTGAGGCACTGCAATCTACATAAAGGCAAGTAAAGTTCGTAGCTCCCTCCTCATCTTGAGTTAATCTTGTTGAATCAGCTCAGGAATACAAGCTTCTAACCATTTCTACTTATATTTTTGTGCACAGGCTGTCTTCTTAAGTCTTGGCACCCTTTTCTTATAGTATGGCAACTCATCAGAAATGCTCATAGACCACTATCCAAGGAGATAAGGGAAATGGTCACACTCCAGAGTTATGCTGTATTAGAAAATATTTTGGTTTAGTTGACTTCAAACCAGGGTGAAATTCTCCACAGATGGGAAAGCCTGCATAATTCAAATCACCCCAGAGATCATTTCATAGAAGTTGCTATTTTACTGAATTTCTGTGGGGCGTTTTGCAAAAAGTAGTACACTTATCTACCAGATGTGAGCCAAGGGACACTTAGGAAGCAGCACTGGGATCGTATAGCATTCCCATGTCCCAGCAGCAACGTGGACACTGCGACAGCCTCAGGTCTTGCTCCTAAAGGCCCAGAAGGTAACTATGACTGTGAGAACAAATCTACTGAAGCACAGACAGTAACAACCAGGAAACTCTCTGATAAAAAAAAAATGTACAGAGGTGGTCGTAATTACCGCAGGCACATCCTTGACAGAGGCCCTTTTAGTCAAAATAAAGTATGTTCAGGGTTTTGAAGCATGAGTCCAAACTACTCCAACTACTGCTGTCACCTGAACAGGTGTTACCTGAACTTCCTCCCTGCCTGACAAGGTGCTCCTGGGACAACCCAGAAAACTTACCCAGTTATAAACTGCACTGCATGGTGCAGGAACCCCAAACACCATCAGAAAAGAGGGGACAGCTGGTTTGCTTTTGTAAGGAAAAAAAAAAAAAAACATAGCTCCCAAACACACTAGTCAGGTTAGAAAAGGATACAAGGAGCTTGGATGTAAGTTTGACTATTTATGTCAGTATTACACAAGGACAGAAATCGAATCTTTGAGCTTCAAGCGAAATACTAGCTGCTGTGCTTTCCACTGAAGTTCATCATGCCTCATCATTTTAGTAAAACAGCCAAATAAACAACAAAAGCCCCCCAAAGCACACGTTCTTCCACAGATCACATACTGTTTGGAGACACATTACATATCTGCCATGATGTACCAAGATGAAAGAAGGTAAATTAAGTCAGAGATATCTTTGTCTACCTAACTAAATCTCAAAAAAAAAAAAAAAAAAAAAAGCCTGCAGCTGCATAATTGCAGACTACAGATGATAAAAAAAATCCCCTGGTGGTTTCCTCTGGCGACAACTCTAGAGAGCACTGGTTATTTCTTTATTTTTAGGAGGAAAAGGCACTCTGTCCCTCCATGACAGCTTCCCACTGATTGAGAAATAACGCTCAGGATGCTAAGGCAGTACTTTAGTGGCCTTGAAATTCAGCTTCTTAATTAGAGTCTCTAGGAAATCCTAAGAAATTAGGCATCAGCACTGCCAAAACCAGACTCAGCTCATCTGAAACAAAGCAGATTTAAAACTGAGTGCTAGTATGAGCTTAATTTTTATTTTTCATTTTTTTGTATCCAAGAGTCACATTTGTGTGTGATGATCCTTTGCATCATAGGTCATAGAGATATTTCCTTATCAGTTCAGGAGCCCATAGCTCACTGTTAGCCTGCACATCACGGTGCTCTAAGCAGAGCATCAAATACCATCAGACCTGCGATACAAACATAAATATGTGAAGGGTAGCAACATAAATAGACTTACTTTCTTCCGCTAACAGCACTTGGGGAGTGCAAATGCTTATGCTAAAAGAAAACCCTTATTTATTACTCTGTTCTGTAAAATAACTCTCCTAAAAAGAAAAGCAGACACACCAGATGAAGAGCGATTCCTCTCGAAGAACCTGAAGAGCTTAGTAATCGATAAGAAGGCCAGGCAGTTCGATTTGCAATTGGCATACTTTCAGCAATGAACAGAGAGAGAAGCCTTTTAAGGATTTTCATTTCAACAGACTGCTGACAGCTGTCAAAGGCTACTATATCTTTTCAAAAATAACCTTCAGTTTATCAAGTTACAAGTCACTGGGTATACATCTCTTCATTACACAGGAATCAGGATTTTTTGGTGTAAATAAACTGCCTCTTATTCCTAATAAAATCATTGACATTTCTTCCAGTTTCTTTGGAAAAAATGAAATGTTTTCAGTTCACAAGGAAAAAAAAAATCGTCTGAATAGTGCTTGGTGCAGTCCCATGTGTAACATCTGACCTCTGACCGACAGGGTACCATTCTCCTCCCTTCCTCTTCCATCACACCCATTGAATTAGTCCCTGGGATATAGTAATTTATGTAGCATCAGCCTTTTGAGCTATTGGCAAAGGCTAGTGAACATCTGGCTGAGCACAAATGGGAGTTGCTCTGCTTCACTTGCTGCTGCCTGAATGACCTCCACATTTCCCATCTATGCCTCTTTTGTTCAAAACTATAATGTCAAGATGAAGCTCCTTTCCTTATAAAAACATAAAAGGGAGATTAACTCTACATTTGATTACCTTAACAGGGTAGCTGGTGCACATCTAATTAAAAGACCTTATAAATATTTCCTGCCATTCAATTCTGAAGTTGTTGCATGGGACAGAAGTAGACATGTTATCTGGCTTCCACCAACCAGGCTTGTTCTTGGAAATTAAGATTTTATTTCTTGCCTTTGCAAATATGAAAAAAAAAAATCTACTCCTGACAAACAAGTAATCATTAAACTGTCCTTCAGAATTTAAATCAACTGTTTGCAACTCTCTGCCAGCAGTGATGGAAAATAAATAAATGTTTTTAATAACCGAAAACCTCAATATTCTTGTGAATGCTCAGTGCAATACCTCCAAGTTCATTACTATGCTACTGTGACTTCAAGTGAGTCTTACTCCACCTGACTCAACAGATTTACACAACTGTAAACCTGGGCACAAACTGGAGTAGCAGAGCAGTAAGTGAGGCTCCAGCCCTGAAGACTGCTCTGAGACACCTCACTGGACTCCAAAGTGGGTCCGTGAGTATGTATAGGGCTGCAGATTTAGAAAATTACTGTATATAAAACTAACTAGTACAGCATGCCATTCCTTCACTCTATTTACTCTATGTAAACAAATTAAAAAAGGGCTTGAGGACAAGACCTGTGCCTATGCCAAAGAGAGGCTCTCTAGTTTTGTTTTGTCCACAAAAGCTAGTAATAAATCTGCTTGCAAGACAATACACTTTCCTTTTACGCCTGGACCCCCTAGAAAATACACAGAGAGGGGATTCATTCAAAGACACACTGCCCGCTACTACATTTATTACATTAACATCATGGCATTTTCTGCTGAGATTACATACTTCTGCCTATTGCAAATCCTTTTTTTTGTTTCTGAATGTGATTCTATTTTCTCCATATAAATAGATTTTTGTGCATTCATTAATGCAACATGTATCACTTGTAAACTTGTACTACATATTCCCCCACCAATCCTGGGATAAATGATTAGCACTGAGCAAGGAAAAGTAGATTTTAGCAATCAAGTATGATCTGATGAAAAGCAACAGGTGAAGTGCAAGGTATACTAAGCCTGGTAACCGAAATGCAGCCCCTGGACAGCGTCAACACTGCGCAGCTGCCCTGGCTTTCCCGCCTGCCTCACAAGGGGTGTGTTGCAGGCTCCCGGGGAGAAGAAAAACTATTGCAGCTCAGCTGCATCCAAACATGGAACAGTCACAGAGCGCGTTATCTGGGACAGGCAGGCTCTGCAAGCCTGCTTCCTTACTCTCTTTCTATCTGAGGGTTGCCCAGGTGGGGAGCAGGAGGACAGAAAGGCACAAAACAGCCTGGGACACCCCTTCCCCCCCATACCCTATGGCTGCAAGGACAGACACCATTTAGGGGAGTAACTAAGCCTACCTTCTTCCGATGTTCCTCTGAAGCACCAAAAGTGTCAATTTACACCTCAAATGACTTACCATAATACTATCAGCATGAGAACAATGGCATATTTTAAATTCAACAGCAAATGTATCCCCTCCTGCAGAAGCCAGAGTCCTCCAAGCTGTGCCTTGATAAATAGCATAAATAAATAAATAGGTCATAAATAGCCACAGGACGTGAAAATGGATCCACTAATGTGGCAGGGAAGGGACCACAACATGAAAACTCCAGAGGAATGAGGAAAAAAAATTATATTCTCGATGATGAAGAGAAAGAGGCAGAAAAAAAAGAGTGATACGCAAAAGAAACAAAGTGAAGAACAGGACTGACGACCAGAGAAGAGAGACAAAAAGAAGGAGAAGAGCTAAGAATTCTCTAAAGAGAAACAAGATTTAGGTATTAGAAAACTGAATGAGAAATTGAATCATTCATGTAAAACAAGTAAGAAATCGTCCATTCAGGACAGGTGCTTTGCCCAGCAATTGCTGAATTATCCATCATTCCTGAATCTCCTGGAGTCTCCCCTTACCTTTGTTCTAAGTTGTACTCAAGATTTCAGATTCATCAACTATATATATAAAAAGCGCACACACACACGCACACACACAAAAGTAGCCCAGTGAGCAGTTTTCTCCACATACAGTTGGTAGAAGGGACTTTCCTGTTATCTCCATCTCCTCTTAGAGAAATGTAACAGAATTAATTGATCCTTCCACTCAGCCCTTTCTACCAAAATGCTGCTTATTCTACTTTGGTTCAGGCAAATTGTATACATGCCTTGGATAAACCATTAGCAAGAGCTTCCTCCCCATAAAGCTCTAAAATACCATTCCTCGCCTCTTGCACACCAATCTCCATGCACATGGAGCAAAGAACAACATTTCTCATGCTACTCTGACATATTAGAGCAAATAAATGCCAATGATATATATTAAAAAGAGATGCTTAAAGCACAGCAACTGCTTATATAGTTAAGTGCAACAGGAAACATTAGTTCTCAATCTGGTGGATCCTGTGGGTTGTGGATATGGACCTGTGTTCCCCTACCGTTATGGAAAAAAGGAGATAAACAGCAAGCGTGAGCCCAACACAGAATGAGCCTAACAGCAGGTTTTACATGAGAATTGTGCAGTATGAATGAGAATGTGACAGAAAAACTCAAAAAGAACAGCAAAGGAGACTACCTGCACAGAAGCAACAGCCCTAAGACAGTTGAATGGCCCAAGCATTTCACCAACTTAAAAAAAAAAAAAAACACAAAGGCTTATTAAGATTGGTCGTCTTTGGAGAGATGAAAATGCAGGGGCCTTTCACTGCAGAAAATTTGTTTGGAAGGTGGGTTTTGCGGTCAGGCTGGCACTGGGGAGCTCTTGGAAAGCCCAGCCATTATCACAAAAAGCATGTGATCTTCGCAAGCTGAAAGCTATGGGCAAGCAGGCATAACAAGACATTTCTGAATCCACTTCTGGCTTTAATCCTCTGCAGCTCTTTTTGCCATTTTCAAATTATTTGTCTCACTCATCTATTCCTTCTTGTCCTGCAAACTAAGACACAGAGTTTTTCTTTAGAGCTGTATTTCTTATTAGTATTTCTTAAGGCTTGGCAAGTTTAGATATGCAAGGGGAAAGCCTTCTGTTCCAAATAAGGGCCACGCACACAGTGTAGGTCCATGAACAAAGTGCAGATCAAGAACATATTGCTCAAATTGGCCTTCCTTCCTCATCTCCTTGAAAAAGAAAGCTGTATTAGAAAAGCATACTCGAAAGTTATGACCTTGCCAACATCTTAGCAAAATAAAGATTCCCTGCTTCTTCAGTGTATTCATTCCAGCCATGAAGCAGAGGTTGTGATGTATTTCCCTGCAATGTTTTATTTATATAGTTCCTCCTCCCTTGAATGTAAAAGGTACTAACCTGCTCTTCAATTCTTAAATGCAGGAAACAGCATTTTGGCTTGACAACTTCAAAGGAGCACATTTTTACATGTCAAAAATGCCATGACTGTTCTTTTGAAAGAAGTCAAAGGGCTCCCGAAGGGAAAAGGCTATGTAACAAGGTCAAATATTACAGCACTATACTATAGAAAGTGGTGGTGGAAAAGACTTACGAGGTCATCTTATTCATCCCCCTACTAATGCAAAATTGTCCCCTAGAGAGCAATACAGTAGGCAAGCAGCAGTTATACTAAAACATAGGTTACATAATTCAAGAGAATGGTGCCAGGGAAAATTGCTAGCAAAGAAAATAATACAGGAGAACTTACTGTTTTCTTTAGAGATTACTGTAGCCAATCTGAGGCTAAAAAATAATTATCTAAAAATATGTAAGTCAAGGCAAATCTTTAACACTTGTTTCAGTTTTACAACTAGGACTCCAAATTGCTGGACTGTATACTTGTGCTTGAAAAGCAATATATATCAGTGTCTCTTTGATTACAAGCACTTGGTAATATTGTGTTAGCCATATTTGAGCTTTCTGTTTTTATTCAACTTTAAAGACTATGGCAACATGCTGCCCTGAATACTCAATATGTATTACTAAGCCAATAGCAACAAGTAAACTAGAACAACCTATTCAAAGTAAATAAAATTTTCAGCACACACCTGCTACCCATGGGATAATGAATGCCTTGTTTGTGTTGACAGCTTAGCAAGAAACAAAACATCTGAGCACAAAGAGACCATCAATTTGTGCCAAGAATGTGAATAAGCTCCTGAGCTTCAAGTCCAGACTGCACCTGACAGTTGCCTAAGACAGGCCAAAATGTGTCAGAGGATGTGTCGGAGACCAGGGCTTTCCCGCAGGGCCAAATGCTGCTGCCTCCCAAGCACTTGCATATGTTCAGCTCCTTCAGCAGCTCTGAAAAGATCTGGATGCCAAGCATGGCCCACTCATCTGATAATAAGGCAGCGGGTAAAACTGTGGAAAGGTATAGAGAGGTCATCCAGGCTCAGGCATGGCTTCACCTCTACAGCTTTCCCCTCCTCCTCCATTTAAGACATTTGGCTTGCTAGAACAAGACAAAAAACCTCAATGGAAAATCCAAAGCATGGGCAAGATATTTATTCCAACCTTTCCCTTGATTTTACTTTTGATAACATTGGTTTCTAAAAACTAATTTGTTTGCTTTTATTTTACCCATTTTCCTATATACAACTACAGTTTAAACTGTACAGTCTTTTAAACTGATTTAAAAATCTTGCAATGTCTCCATATAACAAGCTATTCTTTAACTTAAAGAACTTCTATCCGTAGTTCAGCTTTCCTAAACCTCTGATGGTGGCTTTCGTTCCTGTGGAAATCTTCTCTCCAGCCAACCCACACCTTTAAATGCCCAAATCCAGACACAGAAATTCAACTTAGACATTTGGAGATGGAGGGGAAAGAACTTTTTCAACAGACCAGGACTCCACTTTGCTACGTGTCATACAATGACAGAGCAAAGGACAAGCCCTGGTAGACAAGTCCCACAATCCCTTAGCAGATATGAGCTTGGGGAGGTGAGAGTGGAAAAGAGGGGGAAAAAAAAGAAGAAAAGAGGTTAGTTAACCAGCTTCCTCCAAATAACTTGATGTGTCTTTCTCACATGTTTTGATGTGCCATAGGGTTCTTGTCAAGAGAAGGGCAGTTTTAACATAGATATCCCAGCCCTGTTTGCCTATCCTTATGCTATACAAATCAAATAGAAAAAAAAATGGGATTAGGAGAATTTGTGTAAAAATCCAAATCCTGGAAGAGGATGTGTACTTGAAGGATGTACTTAATTAATGGAAATTATTTTAACACATGTGATTTGCAACCTTAAGTGAATAAAAAACATCAAATATGCAAAAAGACAAAGTTTAGCACAAAAATATTAAGTGGACGTCAAAATATTTCAAGTTCAGTAAGTTTCACTCCACAAACCTTTCTATTAGGTGAAATTGAATTGTGTGTTTCTTGTTTTAAATCGAATTCCTACTGCCTGTTCCAGAGCTGGCTACGTTAGGCAAAGATTGAGATGGAGCTTTAGGGTTGGTTCCATTTGTGTCTGCCTTGCTGGGCAGCAAGGAAATCAACATATCCTTGTAGTGACCCTGCTATTGAGATGGCTTGTCCCCAAGGGAATATTCCCATTAGACTTTGGGAATGTTGACTGAAACTGGTGAGGATGGCAGCTAAAATAAGAATGAGTCTGGTTTATACTTTTCTGATATTAAGAATTTTTTTTTTTTTTCCTTTTCCAGGTTGTCTACAACAAGACCTGGGAATAACGGGGTGGTAATTCATGATGTGTTGTGTTTCTGTGTGCGTGTTTTGTTTTTATAATAAATGCATATCTTAGGGGAAAATGTATTTCTCAGAGGCCTGGTTTATTCCTTCCGGAAAATAAGCAGAGAGGTCTCAGTCCTTCTTTGGTCTGACCTCAGGTTTGTGCTCTTGCTGCTGAGACCTTGCAAGTACCTGGTGGAGAAGAGTTGAAGGTCATAATATAGAAAGGTGAAGCTGATAGTTTTTTCAGCATACCCAAAGAGGAGAGACCCAAATCCGTATTTATACCTCCTGCCTGGTTGTGTCGGGTTTGTGTTTGAAGACCCCGCGTTTCTGTGCACGTGCCCTACCACCAAGGCTGTTTCTCATACTTACCTGGTGGAGCATCTCATCCCATAGGGCATGCAGATGTCAACTGAATTTAAGAGGAGGGATTAAGTTTAG
This sequence comes from Tinamus guttatus, assembly GCF_000705375.1. The sequence continues at coordinate 180,900 of NW_010585441.1, read as the reverse complement.
TTGTGATAGTTCTGGGCTGCTTGAGAGAAGTGCTGTGTCTTCTTCCTCTCTGGTTTTGAACTCTTGTTTTTTGAACTGAAATTTGGCCACTATTTTTTTAAAAGCAAGCACGTAATGCTTTCTGTGATTTCAGCCAAAAAAAATGGTGCAACACATGCAGAGTTTAAACCTCACTAGCAGCAGGAGCCACAAAAGTGCCAGTAAGGGGCCAAGCATGGAAGAAGTAAATGTCCCCCAATTTATGCCCAAAATTACAAATACATACTACTTCTCAGAATTTCTAATAGACACTTGTACATTTTCAAAATTACACTGAGGATTGATCTATGTCATAATGATGAAACTAGAAAATATTCAAATACTTCTGCATCTTGCCGAACGCTTACCAGGCCAACAAGGGCCTGGAAATCCTTGCAGCCTCACTGGTAGTACTGAATATTTTTAAATATTAGCTTATAGAGCTATTCTAAACTAATCATGTTCTTCTGCAATGAGTATAAGAATAATACTGCAAAGTGCACTTGTTATCTCTTTAAACTCAAAAGTATCCTTAATATGAACCCATGTCTTCTTGCGAACACAAATTCTGAGCTGCTCTCACTGTTAGCAGTGGCAGTGCTTGCTGATCATTGAGTAGAAAAGCTTCTGGGATGACATCTAAATAGAAAAGCTCCTCTCGTTTTAAGACCAAATCTGTCAGGAAATACATGAGAACACTTGAGATAGGCTCCTACGTTATGTCACGTCATCCTTCTCTAACTGGGGCACTGAACAACTTCTGGCACAGGAGTTCCCACAAACCACCCAGGGGCAGCAACACTTGGCTGAAATTCTGCCGGACTTAATCAAGCTGAAACTAAGCAACATCTCTGCAAACTAGAGTCACCAAGGCAGTTTGGATAAAGGTTTCTACACTTCTTGTCTCTGGCAGCAAATTTGCCTTTCTGCAACAAAAGCCGCCCAATACCACATGGCAGGAACCTGCTCTGTACACCTAGCCACATGGTGCAGAAACTGATGCAGGACAGACACTGGTGCACTCCTAGCCTGACTTGGACTAATTTCTTTCCTCATTCCGAAGACTGATTTTTCTAGCAAATGCAAAATAAGTGAGAAGTCATTTGAGCTACTGGCTTATTTTCCTTACAGTTGAACTGTGTTGTTTCACGATAGCTTCAAGGAAAAGTTTGAAAAAGGCATGAAATATGATATTTGCTGCTTAATAGCTAAACAAATCAAAAAAATCCTGTTTAGCACTGAGAAACCTAAAAGTTTGCATTTGCTAAAAACAATAATAGTAGTGAAAAGCTATTCCTGAAGCATCTTAGAACAATTTTTCTTCTAACATCCACAGAGAAAACACTGTCCTAGCAGTGCTCTCCAAATACCATATATCATTCATTTATACTTTCAAACATTCCTAAAGTGCATTTTCTATTTACTGCACTTGGCCCGAACTTGTTTAACATATGTTAGCATTATTTATCTAAAAGCATTTATCACAGTTGTAAAACATCTGACATGCGATGGAGGTTTTCCAGTATACCATGCCTCACACTTAATTCCATCACTGATTAATTTCTGCTTCTATATGATTTGACCAAATCCACAGGAAAGTGCTCTTCTCTGCTCGTTGGTATGAATTTTTATCACTGTATGTGAATGGTACTAATTCAGTCATTGTAAAAAAGTTCTACTAATCTGATTAATCGAGAAAATATTAAAATTATATACATGAATATATTCACACACTTTTTTAAAAGAACAATCCATGTAATAATAAAACCACAACTTAATTTCTATGCGGATCAGAAAGTATAATTCATGTTATAAATACCATCAGTCAACTGTGGCAATTTTTTTTCTTTTTCCTTTTTTTTTAAATGCAAAATATAAGGTCCTCTAATACCACTTGATTTCTTCCTTTTCCCCCTTTCTGTGAATGGCACAGCAGGACTCCTGACAACAGGGCCTAGGCCTCAGCGGTTTAGTGCAACCTGTTGGTCTCAACACAACTTCAGAGTCCTACAGCAAAATCCATCAAAAGAGGTCTAAATTTGGCACAGCATCCCTGAGGAAAGCAGGTAGGATTGCTCATTAAAAAAAACAAAAACACCCTACTGATAACACTATTAAAAGACATACATCTCTTCCCATCCAGTATACATTTGGTCCACCCTTTTCTCTCCCTTTGAAACCAGTTGTTCCAGGCCCGGCTTTAGCACTGCCCAATGTTCAGTCTCCCCAGCTGCTGAGCAGACCTAACAGCTAGCACCTGACTTCTGCAGATCTTTCCAGTTTCAAGGCCATTAAAAACTTTACAGGCCTTCTCTCAATCCTTTGCTCTAGCAATGGGATTTCTAATGGAAATTCAAAATTAATTTAATAGTCAATAAAGCTTTTCCCTCTTTTTAAATTTCCCATTTGTCACCAGCATTATTTGCCGATGTCTATTTCAAAGCCTCCAAAATGACAAACAAAACCATCAGCAAATATCGGGCAGGCTCATTAGACATTTGACTGCAAGGCTTTCCAACTTCTGTACCATTTTTTTCTTTAAACATATTTTCATACACAGACACACACCTATATACAGATACACTCATGCTCACTCATTTGTCCAGATCACCATTTTTAATGTATATTGCACTGAGGTCATAAGAAGTACAAAAGTTTTTGCTTTCAAACTAACCCAATACAGACTTATATCAGTTTCACAAAAATCTTAACACAGGTTATAGGCAAGTGAAATTTGTAAGTAACTCCCTGGAAATGCCAGATTTTTTTGTATACCTGCTTTTTCACTTTCCTTCTCAGCTAGAGCCAATCCCATTGTCCAAAACGTGGTAGTTCAAAGACCTCCAATGTGGCCATTAGGGCTGGCTTTGGGATTCACCAAGAGCAAGATAACAAGGTACACAGCCACCAAAACTTAGCAAAAGTTAGGCATACATCAGTGTGTTACTCAGTATTTCTTCAAAAATTGCTGGCAATACCTAATTATTTTTACTGTAAGAAGTCCACAGAGGCACAGAATTATTGTCGTTTGAAGGGACCTCTGGAGAATATCTAGTCCAACTCCCAGTTCAAAGCAAGTCTTACCAGAACAAGTTGCTCAACCTTGTTGAGTTCCGATTACCTCCAAAGATGGAAACTCTGCCACCTCTTTGGGTAAGTCTACCAGTGTTTTGACTAACTCATGGTCAATTTTTCTTCCTAGCATCTCAAGAGAACTTCTTGTGCTGCAACTTACTTTCAGTGTCCCATGTCCCTCCACTGAGCATCTCCAAGAAGAGTCTGGCTCTCTCCTCTCTATGCACTCCCAGCAAGTAGCCCTAATCAGCAGCTTGATCTCGCCAAACCTTCTTCTCATTACACTGAACAAACCCAGTTCCCTCAGTCTCCCCTTGTATGCCACAAGCTGCAGCCCCTAGCAGCCTCAGTGGCTGTCCACAGGGCTCCCTCCAGTGAATGTGTCTCCTTTTTGTGCCATGGATTGTCCAGAACAGGGACAGGACACCAGGCATGGTGTCACAAGTGCCGGATAGAAGGGAAGGATCATGTCTTGCTAATACAGCTAGGTACAAGGTTGGCCACCTTTTCTGCAAGAACAAACTTCAGCCTCATGTTCAATTTGTCCCCCAAGACACCCATTTTTTTTCTCCTGCAGAGTTGCTTTCTAGCTAGTCAGCCTGTATGTCATCATTCCCTTCCCCTTACAGGACTGCTGTTGAGCTTCTTCACGTTTCTGCCAACCATTTTTCCAACCCACCTGGAGGGCAGATCTGCTCCTCCATTATATGCACTCCCATCACATACCCCAGTGTCTGGTCATCAGCAAATCTCTTAAGAGTACATCCTATCTTATTGTCCACATCATTAACAAAGATTGTAAATACTATAAGCTGCATTATTAGACCCTGGCAAACCAGCTAGTTACCAGTTGTGGAATACCAAGTGATGCAACTGATTTTGAATTATTCAGTTCAAATGATATACTCTTCTATCTAGCTTCTTCTAGCTTCTATCTAGCTTCTGCTATCTAGCACAGTTTCTCCTGAAGAGTAACTGTAGAAAGAAAGCAACTTCCTGAAGGGAAAAGCCAGTCACTCAGGGCAGAACACTCATAGTCCTGTGGCTCAGACATGAGTAACTTCCAATTTCCTGTTATGGAGTAAAAGCTTACAGATATAGACAAGAATGTGACTGGACTAAATGATTCGCTGCTAGTTATTAAGGTTGTGAAATCACAGCTTCTATGTCAGCTTGGACAGCACACAACCGTAGCTACTTATCACAGTCATGTATGAATACAACTTGAACCACAGAAGTATCTTAAAAAAATACACAAGGAAGAGTTGGTCCAAAGGACACTGGACAATCATTCAAGCTTCACCTTACAAGAACACTCATAGAGTGGTGTACATCTTTGATGACTCCATGGAAGAAATGTGCACTGGTATCCTACAAGGTCTCATATATTACTTTAATTTTTTTCTTGAAGAACTCCATGAAGCAACATTACAAACTACATAATTGCATTTCAAGCTGACAGCACAAACTGTCCAGAGAAAATAAATTCCTGTCCAGTCTCTTTTCAGGAATCCTATATTTGTCATCAGACCGAATCCATGTGGACAGAGTATCAAAAAGGAATACCACATGCACAGCTCCGCTATAGCTTTCAGATATTCCAGGGGAAAGTAGTAGGAAATACTGTATTTTCTGACTTTTTTTTTCCTTACCCTAACAAACACACTACAGACAGTGAGAAGGGCATGGGGGAATGTAGCTCATTAGACTCTTTCTAAGAACAATCTCAGTCACAATTTTATCAATAAAGAAGACAAGATATACAAAATCACTCCTCTAGCCTATTTTCAAAGAAACAGTTATTTCTTTTAGTAAGGACTTCCCATACACAAGGGTGCTGACACCGAACATAAATGTAGTTCATTTACAGAGTCATCAAAATTATCTAATTTCTTCTGCTACAGACCCCAAACATCCTTGCTGCTGTTAGATTTAAGCAGAGAGCTGAAAGTAGTCTCCCATCAGGTACAAGGGAAGATAAAGCAGATGATGCAAGTGCTACTGTGATTCCTGAGAATACCAAAGTTTGGGGCAGAACCCAGGCTGACGAAAGACTTGATGCTGTCACTGCAGGGCAAGAGGAGCTGTCACAGAATGACAGGAGCGGATCCCATGTGATGTACGGAACCTGCGAGGCATTCCCGTGCCAACTACCCACCTGGGACACCGGCACAGAGGCTCTGGAGACCCTCCTGGAGAGGCTGGCACAGCTCTCTGTGGAAGGAAGGTTGTTCTCCTATCGCTTTTTTCTCGTGGTATTTTGTGGTTAACCTTCAATGTGCAGAAAGTTTTGTCCTCCCGCTTCTGCAGTTTTATTTCACAGCAGAAATTTAGGTTCCTTCTTATTGCTCTTCTCTAGCCTTAGCAAATGATTAAAACTGCTTTTGACCTTTGTGAGATTCCCAAACCACAATGACCATGTAAAAACCCTGGGTCTGCATTCAGCATACAGTGTTCTTTCAGTAATTATTATGAAGGATAAAAAGATCATTTCTCTTTTTTGAAGCAAAAGATTTAATTTTCAATAGTTCTCAGTTTATGTCATGTTGAGCTACAGGTACTTGAAGGGCTGGGAAATGCGCACAGTAAATATACGAAATTTAAGAAACCTCCACATGGAAAAGAGTGTTGAGGGGGAATGACACCCAGGCAGAAGCTAGAGCAGAAAAGGCAGAGTGAAAGTCTCATATACTCATAGTCTCATATACAGGCAGAGTGAAAGTCTCATATACAGTTAAGTCAACTGAGTGTCACTGAATTTCAAAGTCTTTACTTGCTTATAGTGAATATAGATATGACTCCTTTACCTTATCCATCATACACACATACAATGTTTAAAGTCTGTGAAAAGTCACTAGAAAAAAAGAATGGTAACTGGAGATGGGTACAGCAGAGGGCTCACAAAAGAAAACAAGTGAGCTACACATTTGATTACATTTCATTACATTAAAAAATATATTAAAACATGCCTTCTTAGATGAAACACTAGAAAGGTTCACTTCCTTCCACAAGAGGAAGACCATGGGGGAAAAAAAAAGAAAAAAAAAAACAGCCTCTCAAGGTTGCCTCAGTGTTATTCCCAGTCTGCAGGACAATCTGCAGTCAGTCCTAATACATGATATAGAAAGTAGTGAACAGTGAAGTTGAAGGTACAGACAAAATACTGCAAGAAAAAAAAATCTTCTCTATGGACTGAAGAACTGTTTTTTACCCTGTAGCTCTTTTTTATTCTTTTTGCCAACTTTTTTAAAGCAAATCAGTGCATACATGCAACTGCCACATGCTGCATATGAGACTACCTCACAAATGTGTGCAGAAACCGCCAACGGGTGTGCAATTTGGCAACTTGCTTGTTAAGTGGCGTTAAATTCATGAGTGTATTAAACCTGCAATCTACAATCTGCTTGGGCAGCCTATTAGTTTTAAGATGTTAGTCTAGACCTATAAAGCCCTAAAGGGCTTGGGACCTCTTTATCCAAGAGTGGGGCTTTTTGGAGGTTTTCCGATGAAATAAAAGTTATAATCAGAAAATGCTGGTTCATTAGGTCGAAAAATTTCATTCAAAGTCTCTTGCAGCCAGCAAGTTTTCTCTAAATCCAAGATAGGACTTAAGGATATCTGCCTAGATTCATGATAGCCTGCAATCAGGAAGTACTTGGTCTTTAGCCTGAACAAAGTCCTGTGAGAAACCACAGGGGTCAGCTTTTAGAGGCATATTATAAAAGGAAAATACACCTGGGTGAAAACTGCAAATTGTAAAAAGCTTTAAAGCCCCTAGAGCCCTAATACCACTGCAGAACCCTAGAGAATCCAGGGTACTAAAAAAAAAAAAAATCAGCTGCAAATTTCAGAAAGGAAAAATTACATTGTACTTGCAGTACATTTCCTTCAATAACATTTTTCAGAAGAAGTATCAGGATGGTATCTCCTGTGCAGATTCAGAGCTGTGCCACAGAATTTTGGGTGTGTTTGTGAAAATGACGTCTCTCCTTACTCCCTGAAACTTCAGGGGTTTGCATGTCTGGAACAACCTTATTTTTTTCCGCTGTTTTATTAGCAGTGCCTTTCTGAGAAATGCTAGGTGGCACAGTGCCCAGAATCATTTGCCAACTAATCTCAGAGGATTGGGCATGATGCCATTTGAATTAAAAAAGCTCAACTCTAACTCACTGATAACATTTAGGAATCAAACCAATAAAATGGAGGAACAACACTATTAGAAATAACTTTGAAATGCACAGAGATGATAGCTTTTACTGAAAATGCATAGTTACCGAAGGAGAAAAAAATTACTGGTGATCTTTTCTCCAAAAGAGAGACAGGGTTCAAATGAGAATAATCTGTACTATTTCATTAGTTTTGGAGAATGTTGAAGAAAAAAAAACTAAAAGGAATTTGCTCACTTAGCTACAAAGGTTACAAAAGGTCTCTTCCCCTACAGCAGTGATCTCAAGCTTAGAGCAAACTGTGCTAACCCACTAGCCCTCAGTGCAAGAGCAAGGGAGGAAAGAATCTCCATCTGAAGGGAACAATGGATTTTCTTCTCAATCTCTTTGCTCATGCATTTTGGTGTGGCCTTCCTAAAATAAAGAGGCTATTTATGAAGACCAATAGTATCATAAATAGCCAACTAAAATGTCTTAAGGGTAAAAGGAACCAATAATCGTCTCAAATCTTGCCCAGATCTACAATAATATCTAGGCGATTTCAACACATACATCTAGATGATAGTGTAAATACACATCCTGTGAAGAACTGAAAATTTTATAAAGTGCTCTCCCGTAACACGTTTTTAGATTTTATAGCCTACAAATCTCTAAATACAACACAGACCACGGTGGGGGCATGGGAAGGAAAAGCATGAGACTGTGATCACCAGGCTTCATTATGCTATTTTAAGGCTTCTTTTTTTATTATTATTATTCCACTGAATCTTTAATTATTTTCAATAAAATCCAACAGTTTCAGCAGAGATAGAAGGGACATCGTTCCAACATGACCTCCAGCAGGGTTGCCAGAACTGCTCTGGGACCTGGGAGAGGAGGATGAGAAGGAAATTGATCCTGAGCACATACTACAACCATTAACTTAGCACTCTCCTTCTCCAGGGCTTTTCCAGATCACACTTTGCAAGCTGAAACCTGTAAGAGAACACAGGCAAAGTAGCACTCTGCATGCAGATGAAGCCACAAATATACGAAGCCGAGTGAGCCCTTAACTGGCAGTTCTACTTCCAATATGCCTCTAATGCATCGGAAATATTTTGATGCATAAAGATTTTAGCATCCCCCAGGATTAAGTAAAATTTCATGAGGTTTAGTCAGGATCAGAATTACATACATGTGTACCTAGATTCTGCCCAACTCTTTAGGGTCCCAATGGTTCAAGTCCAGATTTAAGTAAGTAAATCTGCGTATGTGGCCTTAAGTATAGCTGTTGAAAATTGTTACCTTTGCAACTTGATAAATGCAAGGTGTTACTGTAATCATGGGGATATCTGCATGCTGTGACTTTATGTTAGGTCATTGCTGACTTTTAAAGGGACAGCTGCATGGATTTAGAGTAGGAGATTGAAAATACACTCACTAGCACCTATCGTAACCAACACAAAACTGCTACAGCTAGCTTGCAAACTCCAGCATCTTCTCCCCAGTTTGCATCCAAAGCTGATCTGAGGGAGAATGGCTGGGGGACAAGCAATTAGAAATCTTTTGGCATGGGGGGTGGAAATAAAAAAGCCTAAAAAGAAAGTTTTACTATATTTATTGGAATTAGACAGTCTGCATGCCTATATGTGTCTTTTGAAAAAAAAAAAACCCTAATATAGCATTTATTACAAAACTTGCATTTCACATTACCTCTTGAATTCTGCAGATTAAATACTTAATGCAAATCACTGAGAACGAAACCACTGTTAAGTATCTTGTGGCAGAAAATACTCAAATTTATGGTTAATATTTACTTGAGGTTTAAGGCTGCACACATGTAAAAATGGAATAAATACAATCATACTTTTTCTGCATATGGACTCTGGTGGATCTATCATCAGGTCCCAACCTCTCCATTCCAGAAAAATATTGGACAAACATCAGAGTAAAAACAACTGTTTTTACTCTCATTCCTTTCATATGCTTCAGCTTTTATTCTGTCCTGCTTCAGAATCAAAAATATGGAACGCTTCACGAATTTGCGTGTCATCTTTGCGCAGGGACCCTGCGTGTGCATGGGGGTTGAGCTAGATGACCTCTAGAGGTCCCTTCCAACCTTAAGCATTCTATGATTCTAATAAGGACGTGACTATTAAGAAATAAAACAATTCAGAGCCATTTCCTGTAACACAGTTATTGAAAAATATGAGAGGCAGCCTTGGCTTGCTCTGATTGTTGTCTTCTTTAAAAAACATACCTGTATTATTTACAGCTCCTCCTCTGTTCTGTCAGAAAACAGAAATCAGGAGAATACATTATTTTTCCTTGAGCTTCCTCCTGTCGGCCCTGGAAGGCTCAGTGACCTCCCAAATACTGCATCGTTTCCCTCTCCAAATCCTTCAGAGTTTAATTCCTGCAGACAATGGCTTGCCGGGTTATGGGGACAGTGATGAGAAAGCTGTCCCGCTCCTGTCACACACAACAATCAGACCGCTTTTCTGAAACATCGGAGGAAAAATAGCAACCAGGAGAGGAGTTGATGGGGACCCATGCAGTTTATAGATGGGCAGCACTTAGCAGGATAGAGCAGTTTTACCTTTGGTCATAACTAACTTGACACAATGCAGACATTTTGAGACACAGAGGAATCACTTGCTTTTTCACCACCAAAGCAAGCACACTGGAGACTTGGCAATACTGTTAGCAAAATGATTCGCATCCCTCAGAGGTCGCCAATTGAAAGAAGGCAGAATCTTCTGTGGGGCACTTGTCCTCTCCTGTCCATTCACTGCCTTCCTCAGTCGGGTGCTGGCAGTGCTAGCTTGTGGCAGTCCAAAAACCCAATGAAAAAGTGGGGAAAGTCCTATGAGCTCCAGTGCAACCTGTCCTGACCATATGGTGGCATAGTGGAGTTCCTTCCTCCCATGTGTCAGGATTTTGCCAACTGAAGGGAAGGAAAAGGTGCTTGAGACCTTGGTCCTAGAGGAGCCAGTCCTAAAGGGAGATTTTTCAAAATATTTTAGAAATAAGAAAACAAAGAGATAATGCAAAGAGAAATCCTAATTTTTTCCCTATTCGAGGACCCATGTTTTTAAAGGGATAAAGCAAGCACTGAAACATGGGAGGAAACACAACAGGAAAAGACAGGATGAAAGATGAGAGGAAAGACAGAAAGACTGCTATCAGAAATGAACTAGCACACAAAGAATAAACTCAAAAGACAACTTCTTCCAAAATTAACATTAAAATTTCTTCAGCATACTTGCACTTTTATATTTTCAAATCACAGAAAAGAATCTCACATTGTATAATGAAGCAGGTATTAAAGCAGCATTTAGCGTTACAGGATTTTCACATAAATTTTAAGGAACACCTTCCTTCTGATGTTCTTTTTCATGTCACTCCCTCTGACACATAACCATAGATTCATATATCGTTCATCTAGATATTTTATGGAAATTATAAAAAATGAGTTTTTCCATCCTCAATGCTCTTTCAAAGAGTTTTTATCAAGGAAGAATGACCTTTTCCCCTCAAAGCAATGCTCAGATAAGAAAAAAATATGAATGTAAAGTGTTGCCCTAGAACTATCTGAATTCATGATTGCTCTTAATTCCTATGGAATTAAGTTCTTCAATATCCATCAAGTAAATGTAACACATCCTCTCTGAAAATATTGTCCTTGCTGTTGGTAGGCCTGCCCTTCCTGAAAGACAAGGTTGTGCTCAGACACACCAGAATATCCATTTCCTCATCATGCAAGGAGTTCTATTTAGAATCACAGAATCATTATAGTTGAAAAGACCTTCAAGGTCATCGAGTCCAATCATAAGCCCTTCAACACCACATGGTGCCTCTTGAAGCATGTCCCATTTACACGTTTCTTGAACACTGCCAGCAATAGTGACTTCACCACTTCCCTGATGGAGCAGCCTATTCTGATGCTTGACTACTCTTTCCGTGTAGAATTTTTTCCTAGTATCTAACATGAACCTCCCCCTGGTACAACTTGAGGACATTTCTGCTTGCCCTATCAGTAGCTATTTTGGAGAAGAGATTGACCCCCACCTCACTACAATCTCCTTTCAGGCAATTGTAGAGTGTGATAAAGGTCTCCTCTGAGTCTCCCCTGAGCCTCCTCTTCTCCAGACTAAACAACCCACCTCCCTCAGCTGCTCCTCGTAAGGTCTGTGCTCCAGCCTCTTCACCAGCTTTGTTGCCCTTCTTGGGACATGCTCCAGCACCTCAATGTCCTTCTTGTAGTGAGGGGCCCAAAACTGAACACAGTATTCGAGGTGCGGACTCACCAGCGCCGACTACAGGGGGAAAATGTGTTTCCATCTAGGATTGAAGTGTGGTGAGGTGACCTTGATAACCGCTACACTACAGAAACCTGCTTCTCTTCCTTGAAAGTTTGTTAGGACTTGATTAGCTAAAGTGCTCACACCATCAAATGTAGTCAAGTTTTTTTTCTTTCCTGCCCTAAAACCTTCCATATATCTCATTTTCCCAAGGGCCTAACCCACCATACAGAACTCCTCAGGACAACACACACCATTAATGTACTACAGCAGCCCACTACAATAGACAAGAACTACTTAGATATGCATTGCTATTATAACTATTGCTGTTATAAATGAAACACACAGAATAACTAGCCTAGCAGCTAGTTATATATGATCAAAAAAAAGGTAATTTAAAAAACTAAATCAGAGTTCTTGTTAAAAATGACTCAGACACAGAACTGCATCTGTGTTCAATTATTCTCTGAGCCCCAGGTTTGCAGACTAGAAAACCACTCTGCAAAACACTATGAATCCTAATAGTTAAATGATCTTTGATGCCCACAATTTATTAATGCATGAATAGCAAGATGCTAGGCGAATCTGAGATTTGTAACGTGGCTTCCTACAGAATATCATTCTCCTTCTATAAAGTGTCAAAATAAATAAAACTTTGCTAGGCAATTAAAATCAAGCACCATTTTTTTTCTGTCATTACATCAGAATTTGCCTGAAGAAACCAAAATTCCTGACGCTGAAGCACTACAGTCATGCCACATGTTGTCTGAGATGTTGAATCACTCAGGAATCCTAATTGCCTGGCATCTGGCTTCAATTTCCTCTGGCAGTTACTTCCTACAGTAAACTGGTCCACCGTAAGGAATATTTCCTTCTTTTTACCAGTCTGTCCTACGAAAATCCTAAGCAGAGAAGTCTTTTGCGGGTAGATGAGGATCATTTCCTGGACTGCAACCTGAAAAGGGTCACAGCACATTGCACCATCTTATCCACCAGAAGCTTTGTGCAGTGTAATCCATGCAGCGGAGTGTCTCCTGGTGACTTTTTGCACTCTCTCACATTGCTCTCTGAGGCACAAACCTGCAAAGCAAAGCACTTTTAAGTAAGACTGTGAAGGGACTTGTGGAAGTGCTCAAGCCTGGGAATGATTTCATGAGACTGAGCCTAACTCTGCCGTATTGCAGGAGGGTAACACAATGCTAATCCAGCACTAAGTGAAACCACCCTCGCTTATACTCTCTGAAGGTGAACTACTGCTCCCCCATCTCCAATACTCATTGTGGAGATGTCACAGGCAATGCTCTGCATGTCCTAAGAGATGAAGGCCAAAAATTCCTACTACGTACTTTTTCCTCACTTAAAAGCCAAAAGACATCATAAGAACTGACATGTAGTTAATTTATGTTAGTAAGGAATGTTAGTGAAATTTAGTTAATTTACTAAGGAAATTTAGCTAAGATATGGAGACATGACACCGCCCAACATTGTTTTGCTTGTCTGCCTTTATCTATACCTTTTGAATCAAGGTAGCTCTAAAGCCCAAGGTCCATAAGTTCTTAAAACTTCTACTCATTTGGTTTATTTAGATGAAAGGCCAGAACATAGTAAGTTTTGTTCTCAGGCCATCCCCAACTAGAAGAACTGCAGCAAAGAATATGTCTGAACCACTGGCTTCAAAGCAATGGGGAAAGCACAGTGTGGGTGGGCCTGACACTACAGCTCTCTTAAAACAAAGAGTCTATACATAAAAAACAAAAAGATCACAGATTTATCCAGCAACAATGAAGATGAAGAAGAAGATGTATGTGTGTATGTGTGAGGGTGGGAGGGAAGAGTAGTGGTGCAGTAAAAAAATGATACTTAAGAAGGTTGTATCCAATTGCAGCTGTTGCCAATTACATAAACAACATCCTTTAAGAGCTTTCTGATGCATGACAGTAACTGAGCAATACTATATAGAATGTGAATAGCTGTCTGAGCTAATAATAGGGCAAAGCATATCAAAAAGCATAGCAATAAACCATGTATCAAACAAAACATATCAGAAAGTTACTTAAAATAGTTGCATCTCTCTTCAAATAAGATGCCCCATGCTTCCAGAACTGACTTAAGATAATAAAAGACCACCTAAGCAAAATACAAAAATGTTGATAAACTTCATAGCATGCTTTCCATCTATATCTTCCACTGAAATGGGTTCCAGGCAATTCTGCTGTTTAAGCAAAAAGGCAGCAAACATACTAAAATATCACACATCTATATAATTCTTGTCAGTGTATATTGTAATGATGAGTACTACTACAATGACTATTCACTTTTGCACACCTGAGGAACTTGCAATCTTCCTCCCCACCTCCCCGTCATTGCAGCATCGGGTGAAACATGCCTTATTAAACTTGACTTCTACACCATCACTCAAAAGCCCCTCTTTGTGGCTGTATCCACACATTAAGAATAAAGTGGTGTAAGAAGGCAGGACTTGTTACTAAAAAAAAAGGGGGGGGGGGTTTCCTACTTTGGATAAATCAGAGGACTTCAGTCACAGAAGATCTGTTTCATTCTCCCACTCCTTTTCAATAGGATTACTTTAATAGCCTTACCCCAGCATAAAGACTATCAAAAATAAAACAGTGCAGGGCTCATTTCCCTCCACCCTCATTAGACTGCAAAGGACAACCCAACACAGCTGGCCCAAGTCATCTCACCACCAAAAGATCCACTTGGCAGACGGGAAGGCACCCACTCTTGGGACAGGCTACCAAGAAGCAAGTGTCCACACAGCATGCTGCCAGCATCTCAGGAGTGACTTGCTTCACTTTCTGGACCTGGGCATTGCAGACTTGAGCCTAGAAGTGAGGTCTGTGATGGCATATCCACAGGTGACATTGTAGACAGTACCTCTGGCAGCAACACTGATAACAGACGGTACTAGAGGTTGCACTGCTACATGCCAGAGAAAGCAAAAAGCCTCTACCTTTAGACCAGGAGGGCCTGTACCAGAAATACCCACTCCTCTAAACACAGCCATCAATCTCTGCTTTCAATTCAGAGGACCCGTGTGGCCAGCAACAAATAATATCATCAGTGCTGTTAGGAACATCAATTTGGAGCAAATAATATATCCTGATATTGTACATGCCCTCCCTCTCTCACATATTCATGAATAAAAACTTCCTATCCAGCATGAACTCCTCCAAATTATGTGTATGGAGAAGCTGGCATGCTTAGGCTAAGAATAATCATTTGGTAGGGGAAGAAAGAAAGGCCAGGCAGGAGTTATTTGATACCTATACAGAAAGACACACATGGCTCCATTTGCTCCCAGCAGGGTATTTCACTTCAGTGGCCTCCATGTAGATTAAAGCTCCAAGTCTTCTGCTAACCTTACTTTGTTTTGTTTTTCTCCTTTGCCAACTATTAAGACTCCTGAGTCACTGATAATAAAAGCAGATGTTTGTGGCCACATGGGATGCTTCTCTGTATAGCGCAGCTACTGCATTACATCATATCAGTCTGGTATATCTGGTATATGGTATATCTGACGTATACCATATGCATCACATTGATTAGTAGGCATGTTAAATCCCAGTGACAGCGGTGGGATTAGATGTACGCAAACACTCAAATGTAGACTCCTTCCCCATATGGTGAGCATAAAAATACTGGCTTCCTTTACTTGCTCCCCATAACTGTGTGTGGGGTGAGCCCGTGTGTGGCTGCATATTCTGTTGAGAAACAAAAATACTGTTTTCCTAGAGGTTCAGTTAATTACAGGATCTATGATGAAACCATCTGGGATATTTTTTAAAAATCAGAATTTGTCTCATTTTCTGTATTTCTGGCAGCAGGAAAATATACAGAATAGATTGCAAAAAGCTGGGTCACTCTCAGCACAAGTAAGTCTAGGAAGTTTAGCCTCACGATCACAGACCCTGGTCCTTATGGAGGACTTCAACCACTCTGATGTTTGCTGGGATAATAACACAGCTAGGAACAGACAGTCCAGGAGGTTCCTGTAGAACACTGCAGATAACTTCTTGATGCAGGTAGTTGATGAGCCAACAAGCAGAGGGGCACTGCTGGACCTGGTACTAACAAGCAGAGATGGCTCAGTTGGAAATGGGAGGGTTGGGGTTAGTCTTGGCTGCAGTGAGCACAAGTTGTTGGAAATCATGGTACTGTGAGGAGGAAATTGGACAAGAAGTAGGACTGCAATCCTGGACTTCAAGAGAGCTAACTTTGACCTCTTCAGGGATCTCCTTGGAGGAATCCCCTGGGCCAGGGCCCTAGAAGGAAAGGGGTCCAGGAGAATTGGCTAATATTCACGCACCACTTTTTCCAAGCTCAGGATTGGTGCATTCCTAAAAGAAGGAAGTCAAGCAAGGAGGGCAGGAGACCTGTCTGGTTGGGCAAGGAGCTGTTGAGCTTTTCTCAATGAGAAAAAGAAAGCATGTACAATGTGGAAAAGGGGTCAGACTATGTGGGAACAATATAGTAACACTGTCAGAGAATGCAGGGATGCAACGAGGAAGGCCAAGGCCCATTTGGAATTAGAGTTAGCAAGAGATGTCAAGGACAACAGGAAGGGCTTTATAAATACATCAACAGCAAGAGGAAGACTAGGGAAAATGTTAGTCCGCTGATGAGTGGAGAGGGTGCTTTGGTGACAGAGGATGCAGAGAAGGCAGAGTTACTAAATGCCTTCTTTGCTTCTGTCTTTACTGCTAAGCTAGTCCCCATGAACTACATAGCATGGAGACAAAAGAGAAAACCAGGAGAGGGGAAGACTTTTCCCTGGTCATGGAAGATTGGGTTAGAGATTATTTAGGCAAACTGGACACCCATAAAGCAATGGGCCCGGATGGGATGCACCTGAGAGTGCTGAGGGAACTGGTGGGTGTTATTGCTCAGACTCTCTCTGTCATCTTCAAGAGATCATGGAGAGAGGAAGAGGGGCCAGAGGACTGGAAGAAAGCCAACATCCCTCCAGTCTTCAAAAAGGGCAAAAGGGAGGACGCTTGTCAGCCTCACCTCTATTCCTGGAAAACTGGCAGCTTATCCTAGAGAGCATCTCTAGGCATGTCAAGGGAAAGAAGGTGATCAGGAGTAGGGAGCACAGATTCAGCAAGGGGAAGTCATGTTTGACGAACCTGATAGCCTTCTACGATGGGATGACTAGCTGGATGGATGATGGGAGAGCCATGGATGTGGTCTACCTTGACTTCAGTGAAGCTTTTGACAAAGTCTCCCATAACTTGCTCATGGGGAAGCTCAGGAAGTGTGGGTTAGAGGAGTGGACAGTGAGGTGGATTGAGAACTGGCTGGATGGCAGGGCCCAGGAGGTAGTGATATATGGAGCTGAGTTTAGTTGGAGGCCTGTGGCCAGTGGTGTCCCCCAGAGACCAGTACTGGACCCAGTGCTGTTCAACTTGTTCATCAATGACTTGGATGAGAGGACAGAGTGCAGTCGGAGCAAGTTTGTGGATAATAAAAAAATGGGTGAAGTGGCCGAGACTCCAGAGGGCCGTGCTGCCATTCAGAGGAAGGTAGACAGGTTGGAGAGTTGGGCAGAGAGGAATCTCATGAGGTTCAAGGACAAGGGCAAGGTCCTGCTCCTGGGGAGAAATAACTCTAGGCACCAGTACAGATTAGGGGCTGACCTGCTGGAAAGCAGCTCCACAGAGAGGGATTTGGGAGTCCCAGCTGACAACAAGTTAATCAGCAGTTTGCCCTTGTGTTCAAGAAGGCCAACGGGATCCTGGCCTGCATCAGGAGGCGTGTTGCCAGCAGGTCGAGGGAGGTGATCCTGGCCCTCTATTCAGTTCTGATGAGGCCGCACCTGGTGTACTGCGTGCAGTTCTGGGCTGCCCTGTACAAGAGGGATGTGGAGCTTCTAGAGAGGGTCCAGCATAGAGCCACGAAGATGATTAAGGGACTGGAGCATCTATCTAATGAGGAAAGACTAAGTGAGCTGGGCCTGTTTAGCCTGGAGAAGAGAAGATTGAGAGGTGATCTGATCAATATGTATAAATACCTGAGGGGAGAATGCAAAGAGGATAGAATCAAGCTCTTCTTGATGGTGGCCAGTGACAGAACAAGGGGTAATTGGTGCAAATTAAAATACAGGAAGTTCCATCTCCACATGAGAAAGAACTTCTTTACTGTGAGGGTGACAGAGCCCTGGAACAGGCTGTCCAGAGAGGCTGTGGAGTCTCTTTCTCTGGAGATCTTCAAAATCTGCCTGGATATGGCCCTGTGTCACATGTTCTAGGTGTTCCTGCAGGGGGGTTGGATGGGGTCCCTTCCAAACTCTATCATTCTGTGTGATTCTGTGAAGTGCAAAAGTGGAACTTACTTCCCTCTCTATTTATTTATTTATTTTCCTCTAGCTTTGTAATCCTTATTACAACTGAGGAGTTGCACTGTAAGAAGTATTACAGCTAACAACTAGTGCTGATACTATTTCCACGTCAAAAGCACGGAAGTACTATTTGTGGACTATGCATTTTCCTGACACTGCAGGTATGTTACTAACTTATGTAAATAGCTGTCAACTAAATTGAATTACTCTTTAGCTAAGACTTAAGACATCCAAAATAAGTTACACTGGGCACCCATTCACAGCAGAATCTGCTTTCCATGTTGACGGAAGCATAGATTTTACCTGCCAAAGATAATGGGTATAAAAAAAAATAAACAGAGGAAGCATTTTTCTGATGATATAATTTGTTACATTATGCTGTTCAGGATTCTGGATTCTTAAATTAAAGAGAGAGAGCTTAAATATATACACATTCTAAAAACGTTATATATTAATTCAATGCAGGTGAGAGTAGCTCGCAGATGGAAAGAAAGATGTACTTGCGAGGTTGGGGAAGCAAACTTCATGCTCCTGCCTTCCCATCACATGCCCATTTGACTAGCCCACACTATTTCCTAAACTAAGCAGAAATGCAAAATTTCTTAACATAAAGTAAGCGCTATTACAAAAAGTGTAGTTGGGGGGGGGGCGGTTTGAGATTCAGATATTGTGACCAGTGACGACCATTTTTAATGTTTATTTAATGACATAGCAGGAATAAGCAGTCTCTTTAGAAGTTTGATCTCACACACAGCCTTTTCATGCCCTATGACGTACACATTAAAGAATGATAAAAATAGACCAAATTATTATACAAAATTATTGAACTTTCCCATAATTTAGAATTCAAGTGTTGCAAAAATGGTAGCCTTTTTTGTAAGGCACTAGGCAACCTATTACACTGCACAGTGCTTTTGCTGCACTGCAGTGTGGCACTGGTCCCATTCAGTCTGCCGCACATCCTTCCAGTTTATATCAACATCTGAAGGGTAGGATATGAGAGAGGCAGAACACGTCCTGTTCTGTCACCACCAAAGTTTATGGCTTCCAGGGACCACATTCTGGCAGGGCTCCAGTAGGCTCTGAAGCAAACCAGGCAGCTGGTGGGACCAAAACTCTTCGCTCTTCGTCCAACCTCAAAATCCCACTGGCAAAGGGAGAAACATCCAGAGTTTTTTTTTTTTTTTTTCTCTGCAAGGGGAATACGCAGGTTGGTCTGTCCTCATTCTTCCCCAACCCACTCAGGAAAAAACACAGCAAAACAAACAAAAATAACTACCCACCATTTCACAAATAAGTGTGCATGATGGTAGCTTTCCCTTAGCAGACTTCCCCAGGAGACCTGAGCTTCTTTTAAGGATGTTCATGAGTGCTGTAAGGGTCAACTCAAAATTCTAGCTCCTCCAGACTCCCTTCTTTTAACTTAACTCAAAAGCGTATGTTGGAATTAGGAACTCCATGTTGTGTTACAGTTGCTAATCCCACTTCCTTGCCCATGGCATGCAAAATGACCAGGATCACGTTACTGCTATTATCTTTAATCAGAGTCCTCTGAAGCACGTTCTTTGTGCAGCGAAGACTTGCAATCAAGCCCATTTCTTTCTTTCTTGTGCAGTTTGTGCTTCATGTGATAAAATCACACTCCACAGAAGACCACAGTTGCAGTGGAGAAGACTCTTAAAGATGCTGACACACTCTGGGTATGTGTTGATTTCACAAAATCGTACATTAAATCTCACTCACTATTTCAAGGGATAGGTTCTGCCAGGCACAAGCTAATCCCATCAAAGCAAACACCTGCAAGTTTTCAGAGAATCTGGAATCTGGAGCCATGTCTGGCTGCATGTACACCCTTGTCATGTTATTTGCTTGCTTCCTTAACAGTCAACTATTTCCTCCTTTACACCAGGGCATCCTTTATTTATTCTGCATGCCATAGCTATCTTCACAATCCTTTGTTCAAGAGAAGGAATAACAGAGGAAGTATCTTGCAGCTGAAGAACTGATCTGCATTTAGACAGCCCCAATACAATCACAGTCCTGCAAGCAGAATCAAGGCCTTGATCCTAAACACTTGCTCAGTTTGAAAGAAATCCTCAGGTCAAGGAAGCCATTTTAGTACAATGACTAAGTTTCAGTCCAGAATCTTTGCTTAGCCAATCCAGTCTTTAAACTCCATGGGCATTATAGTATTTTTATATTTCATACAAATTCAGATATGAATTTGGAAAGGGCCGTTTATGTACATTTATGATGATAGGCACAAGTCAAATAAAATAAATTTCTTAAGGGATGCAGGATCAGAACCACACATTTCTGTTATGTTAACATGTTAATGCTCTGAACAGACTATTTAAATTTATAGGGAGTAGACCGAAATTGATGCGTCCTACACAATTATGCAGAGTATCAGGCTCCAGCCAAAAAGGCATGTGATTGTTGCTTAGCACTCTTGCCTAGCTTCTCAAGCAGCTGATTTGCAGGCCAAATCACTCCCCATATTTGCCCTCACTCCCTGAGATATTTGAGTTAGCTATGGGATTAGCCATTTTCTCACTATCTAAGATCAGAGAGACCTGATACACACCATGCTTTATTACTCAGCAGATTTTAGACCTGGAGGGCATTTTAGAGCACAAAGCATGCTGAGAGGCCTTGGCATCAGCGGTCCAGGTGACAGGATTGCAATCTCTTTTGAAAATGGCATGGTTCCCTTCCAAGTCCAGCATGGGCAGGTAAGTTCTGCTGTGAAGTGGCACCATCCATTCTGGGCAGCAGACACTTAAAATGACAGAAGCTGCAAAACCACAAACTGAAGCTAAGTTCTCCTAAACATCAGGAAAGCATGAATTTCAAGCTTCATCCAGCTGCACTTTATCATATTTATCCACATAAATAGACCAAACCCAAAGTGGATCCGGGCTTGAACTTTTCACCTTGTGTCCCTCTGTGTTGAAAATGTATCTCATTTTGTCAGTCAGACCAGAAATTCTTTGAGACTTGTATTACATTTGTATATCTAAGGAATAACACTCTCACCAAGACCCTACTGTGCTATGGTGCCTAAAATAGCACACTAATATTGTCCAGGTTTGGAGGTTACATTTTGAACAACATGTTTTGACTGAAAAGCTTTTTAATAATCTTTTCGGCTTTTCCCCGTCATTTATCTTCTTGGAGCATAAGCCACTTGGAGCCTGGACTAGTTTCAAATGTCAGTAAAGAGAACATTCTTCTCCTGTAGGAACTACCAAATGCCATTAAGAAAGCAAGCGGTATTCAGGAGATTATCTCAATTCTATGGAAAGATCCCCGGCATATCATACACCTTGGAATGACTCATTAATTCCTGCACCAATGTCACACACCACGCTTTGTAAAATTACTAACAGCTGATGAGGACTATACTTTAATCAAGCCCCGTGTTTGATCAGAAAAAGGTATTTTCACAGTTCCTCCTCAACCCGTCCAGCAAAACATGGGCTATACATAAAATCATCCATACAAAACATTTTTAAAAAAATCCTATTATCCCAGTTTCTAGAGTCTAAGGAGCATATTTCGCTGTAGTCAGCTATCCGCTAGTTGTCCTACTAGGGAATAAGAGAGATTCAGCTTTTCTGGAAAAAAAACAAACTCAGAAAACATTACTGCTTTCCAAGTTTTATCCCAGGGAGTCAGTCTTAGACAGCTTGGTACTATGCTTTCCTCTGCAGTGCTTTGTGGTAACAAAAATGGGCAGGAAAAACTAGAGCCCCACTTGACCACAGCTGGCCTGCACAGAGCCAGTCTAGAAATAGCTCACATGCAATCTAGGCAGTTCACTTACTAAAATGTCAGGATTTGAAGCCATTTTTCTTATTATATCTTTTGAAAATTCATAGAATTCAAGGCTTATTTTTCATTCTCAAGGTCCGCAGAAACAGATGACCAAGGTTCCCACACAACATCAGTCTTGAGTCTTAAGAAATATTTGATGCAGAATCCTTTTTAAATGAAATGGCAGCTTCCTATACCTCTCTTTGATTATTTTATTTGCAATATCAATTCATTAATAATTTATTTTCTTTTCGTATCCTTCTTTTTGTGTTGAGGGTCAATCCCATAAAAAAATTAGTTTCTCTAAATTACCCTTGTCAAATTTCTGACAGATTTGACCAGAGTGAAAACCCAGAGTGCAGTCAGCATGAAAATCGCAACTACGAATAATCAGTGTTCTGCTCTGTGCCCATATAAAATTACAGCAGGCATAAAACATAAAGAGCAACAAAAAAATCTGCAAGTGAGCAGCACTGCGTTACAGTGTGCAGCCACCAGAAAGGAGAGATTATAAGGGAATTACTTTTTGATCAATGAACCAGAACTGAGATTTCCTGAGTTTTTCAATTGCTCAAGGTATCAGGACTCCTTTGCCTAAGCGCTCTCCTCACTCGCACTGTGTGGATCGCATCCCTTGCTTAAATGCTGCAGAAAGCCTTCCCTTAGACTGTGTGCAAAGGTGCAGTCTCTTTTTGTTACATCAGATAAGCTGTGCCCATCAAGAGCTCCTCTAACCATCACCATTGCAGTACCCAGCTCTGACACAAAGCTCAAGCCTCCTAAGTTACAACATGCTGTGGATTTACCATGTGCAAACACAATCCCTCCCACCAGCCTATTCAGAACAAAGTCCATAAACTTATAGAACCAAAGAATAGTTCAGATGAGAAGCAGTTTCTGGAGGCCTTCTGGCCCAAAGTCCCACTCAAGGCAGTGCACAAAAGCTACACATGAGCGTGTTGCAACAGCATATACAATAAAAAGCAGCAAGCACAGAGGATGTGCAATCAGAACGCTCTCTTTAGGGGGAGGACAGTTTGCTGCATCCAGTTGTGAAGTCTCTATTGCCCTAATAAAAAGTATCAAATCCCCTTCCTTCCACTGAATGGCTCTCCAGAGGAAGGGACACAGTATGCAAAGACCGCCTTTTCTATCTGAAGACATCCATTAGACAAAAGAATCTGCAGCTGTTAAAATGGCCTGGGCTCATACACTGAAATAGTTCTCTCTAATTACTCAAAAAAAAATGTGACTTTGAAGCTAAGAGTGAGACATCATGGATACTAGTCAAAAGGGAGTCTGAATTTACACAGGGAAAGGAAGAAAACACATACACCAGACATCATCTTGCTTGCAATAAAATAGGAATGGGAACCAGAAAGTGATCTGAAGTTGTCTTTTGGAACTGAGAGAATAAATGCATGAAGTGCTCAATCGGGGGGAAGGCTTGGGATGAGGGAGGAGAACAAAGAGAGAGAGAGAGAGAGAGGGAGAGAGAGAAGGTGTTGAAAGCTCAGCTTTTCTTGTTTCCAGCTTTTAAGAGCTATTGGCTAAGGAACACTAAAAATAAGGTACTTGGGTGATAAATGTTTCCTGTTTCATTCCTTTCTCTTTCTCATGCATGACTTTCAGTTTTAAAATAGCAGTGATTCACAGTGTTGCAAAAGGTAGAGACATCAGGGATTTGCCACCTCAAGCAAGTACCTCTAATAGCTTCCAGAGCTTATTAAACTCTCATTTTAAGTGCTCCACACTGGCTTTCGGCAGGCAGGCAAAGTCTGAACAACGCCAAGGCACTGGGGCAAACCGCAACTGCAGCCAATCGGAGGATGAGGCGTAATCCTGCTGTGACTGAAAAGCAAGGGCAACTTTTGCATTTCTTCCGATAGAAGCAGGTTTTATACTCCCATAAATGCTTCATAACTTGCTTTGTACCCTTCATTTAATGAAGCCATTCCTCTTTGTCAAATGAGAACAGCTGAGTTCTGCACAAAACCTGACAGTTATTCCTTACTGAATAGTCAAGTACTCTGTTAACTCTAATCCTCTCTGGATCTCAGAATGCCTTTATGGGAACAGTGATTTGTGCTGCTCACTTATTATCCAAGCAGACTCTGTGATTTCCCTCTATTGACCCCAAGCTTACAGTGCCTCCAGCCCTCACCCTGTGCCCTGCTACCGCCTCTCTCCACGCCACAGTATTTGCCTGGGGGCAGCGTGAGCCCTTAGCCCAAGGATGGCTGAGTCAGAGCATGAAATGGGCAGCGTGGTCCTGTCAGTTCCTGCTTGAAGTACTGCAAGATGAAGTGAAGCTGGAAAGGCAGCCATGAGAGCGTGGGTGAGGGCATGCCTGGCTGTCACTAGCACTGCAGCGGAGTGCTGCTAATCAGCTATTGCTTAAAATGCCACGTATGTGAAACGCCCTCGCTTAAAGGTCTCCGCGGGGCACAGGCAGAGATGACTGGCCAAGGAGGTTGCCCTGTGGAGGGATCCACACGTGGCCATCCATTGGTACCGGGGACTTCTAGGGAGCCACCATTCCCAGTGCGCAAGCGGTGTCTGTCCCCTTCTCCACAAGTACAGATATCATGCAATGGAGAGCAGCCTATGGAGAACAGCTCTTTCTTCTCTGGGAAACCACTGGTTAGTCAAGCAACACGGGCAGTAATAAACTCCTCGCACATCACGCAGCAGTAACATTTGATTTTTGGAACCTTTATGCCTCCTTCTCAATCTAAGACATTAGATTTAATTTCACAAAGTAACTCTCCCACAGCGCCACTCATCCCTAACCAAGCTCTTACAAAGCAAATCAGCTATAGCTCCACAGAGCTTTCCCATCATTTTCAAGATCTAAGTTCATTTATGAAATTCTCATGTTTCATGAGAATCTGAAATCCTTTAGAAGAAATTTCTTTTATTCTGAAGAAATACCTGAATATCCCCATAAGTGGGTAACTGAGATTAACTTGCAGAGGCTAATTACAGTTTTTCTTAAGCTTTAAAACCATAGATAACAATTTGGTTCCAAATCTTGCCACAAAGGCAATACACGTGTGGATTATAACTTTCCCAACACTAAAAAAAACACGTACACATTTAACAGCTTGTGGCAGTTGCTAATCCTGTAAAAAATTACTACTATAGATGACTCTAGATTTGCTCCTAGAATGAACTCTCCATCCTCTAAATCTGAACTGCTTCAGTTTTGTTTTTTTTTTAATCTCTTCATATTTCTACAAAAACAAAAAATAATTCATACAGGTCTTGCACAGAGTTCAGAAAATATTTGGAAAATATTTTCAAATGCTGCATCTCTTAGAGCAACAATGTTATATGGACCTAAACTAAGTTTTCACACTTTTTTTTACTCTCCTTCCACAATACCTACTCAAAATTAACAGCAATCACTCTGCAATACTGGCATCACACAGCCATGGAGGCAAACTGTACCCATCGGTGGGGCTACATAAATCACTTGATATGGTTCTAGAAACTGCAACTGATTCAGCTCTTGACCATAGTGGTGAGGCATATATTGTATCTGCATTTTCTTCCCTGCAAACCTCCAAGCAACTGCATGTGTAGCCTCTCTGTCTGACTTCTGCTAACACTGATCAGCATTCAGCAAGCATCTTTGTAATGCTGTATTTTTATGGGTACTGAGAGCCTCACTGTAAGCATCACACCTCAAAGAGGCAATCGGGCTCTCTCCCGTCAGCCATAACACAAGGACACGAATACTGACAGACAAATAGCAGGACTTTCTATACACCTCACAGAAAGCTACTTTTAATCCCTAAAAAAAAAAAAAAAAAAGGTTCCTTTGTACATAGCGTTCTGTCTGTACAGGCAAAAGATAGCTATTTGGATGTAACACTAACTTTCCAGGCAAATTTTCTAGGCATAATTTAACTAGACT
The DNA here is from genome assembly GCF_000705375.1 of Tinamus guttatus. Next base: position 155,256 of record NW_010585441.1, on the reverse strand, counting down.
TTTTAATATTTTATATACGTGCATATATATATACATATAAAATTTGATCAAGAATTTCAGCCTCTAGTAGTAATAGACAAACATTTTGGTCTTGTTCTACTCATTTTGGCATCTCCAATATTTGTTAGGCAAATTCCACAGCACAGCTAAGCATATAACTTGTTCTCATCGCCTTCAGGCTCTAAATGTTATTTGCAGTTTTAAGAGCCAAACTTCAGTCGGAGCCTTCTCTAAAACTCTCTGCCTATGTGTAATTGCCCTTAGGATTGAAATGTGGCCCAAGACCCCACCTCAGATGCAAAAGACTGACAAAACAAAACAAAAACAAAAAACAAAAAAAAAAAAAAGGAAACTACCCAGGCACAAAATGTTATTGGAAAGTCATCAATCTTCCCCTTCTTCCTGACCTGTTTCTTTTAGGCCTTGGTTACACACAACCTTTTGTCTTTTCTCCAGCCAGCCTAACAAAGAGCATGCACGAGTTCCCAGTGCTCCCCTCCAAGAAGGCCTAGGGAAACCCTGAGGCACAATTGCTTTGCTGTTCTACGAAACCGATTGTGTAGCCAGCACTAAAAAGGCCCCTAAACGTATCAAACTGCAAAATTCATTCAGATACATCTACTAATAAAATAGCAACGATAAGATACACAGGATATATTTCATTCTGTTTCTGTGTCCAGGTAAAAGACAGATGTGCCTTTTACTTAGTGAGAAAACCTTTTTCTCTAGGCTATAAATTATAAAAGGGGCTTTGCAGCCTCTGAGAAGACTTCATACTAGCAGTACCTTCTCCTGTGCTGCTGCAGTGTGAAATGTGAGGACAGCCAATTGCCGGTGGGGGAGATGGGATGGGACATTGCCCTGCTGTGAATTATAGGCATTTATGACTCCACTTTCCCAGGTCTTTTCCAGCTCTAAGTTTAGCAACATGTACCAAACTTGAATAAAAGTAAACAGTGAACTGCATAGGTTCAAGAGCCTATAGCCATCAGCCACCTCTTGCACAGCCAGCAGGACCTAAGACCTACCACTAGCTGATTCAGCCATCGTTGGTCTCCTCCTCCACTTTCACTAGGGAAAGGGCAATTTCACAGCCAAACCAAACCCAACAAAACAACCGCCACAACCACCCGCACAGAACACGCCAAAGAAAATGCATCCATGGTAAATAAGTTAACTACCAAAGGCCAGCAGTCAGCTCTTTGACTCAAACTGGCAGTTGAATCATGTTCCCAGAACAGCCTCAGGAATCCTGACTCCTCCTTATCTACTCCTATATACTGGAGACAAACAGCATTCTCCTTTCTCTAGGAATATTACAAGTCCTCCAATTTTCCAACAGCTGTACATTAGCAAGTCTCTTTTGTACACACTTCCACTGATCAAATTTTACCCACGAATGGATACAAAAAAACAAGCTAGTATGCTCATCTTATCCATATACTTCTCAAACTCCTACTGTTTCTATTACCTATTGAAAGCATAAGTGCCAGTCAACCTGAAATTACCATGATGATCTGCCAAAGACAAGTGTTACAGTAAGAGCTGACTGCAGGCTTCAGGACAAATTTCAAAGTACAGAAGCGAATTGAGGAAGTTCCAATATTGAAAAAGTCCATAACCAAGACATGGGTCATAAATGCTTAAAGGGCATGGGTTTTTTTTTGGTTTTTTTTTGTTTGTTTTTTTGTTTTTTTTTTTTGCTTTTCCAAGCTAGCAACAATGCTTGTGGATACGAATGCAAGAGGAGCTGAACCTGGTCGCCTGGCGCCCAGTACTGAGCACCCCAGCTCAGAGTGGGGCTGTCTGCATTTCTGCAGCAACACTACACTGCTGAAAATGTCAGTAATGATTCTATAAAAGGAGTTTCTGGAACATATTTGCCTTATATACCACAGGAGACTGCACAGATGGAGAACACAACCAGCAGGCAATGCTCCTTGCTGCAGGTTGACCAGGAAGGTACAAGGATAAGTCCCCCTTCCAAAATTGAAAAATTAGGAACAATTCTAAATAATAGTTCTGTGCATCTGCCATCTTCTCTGCTACCTGGACAAGCAGTTACCTCAGTTAACAGGCTCTGAGCTTGCTAGAAAGAAATAGTGTATTCCATGCCCTGAAAACTTGATTACGTGAAGTGTGTGGTTATTTACCCCTGCCCCCCTCAAGCTTTTTCCATAAAACTAACATTCAAACAATCACACACTTTCTAAATATCAGAAAGGGCTGAAATAACTTTGAATGTAGGAATTTCAATACTTTGAGGCTGAGAATAACAAAAGAAACCAAACTGACTGAAAACAGAAAATTGCTCCTTTAAAAGCTGCAACCCCTTGAATAGCAGCTAATATTGAAAAAAAAAATTTACTTTTATGTTAACTGAGTTAAGCAGAGATGTTCTACAAAAACACCATAAAAGGAAGAAAAGAAGAATATTATGGCTGCAGATTTTCTAATTGCATTTCAGCTATTGTTTAATAATTTGCTGGCACTTGAACCTTCAAAGAAAAAACAATACTTAAAGCAAAGCATGAAGAATTGCACTCATTCAAGCAGTCCCATTCAGTTTACAAATCAGATTTTATTTGTTCTTCTGGAAGACTCACTGAGTTATGAAACTGGAATAAAAGACAGTCTATTAACTCCAATTCAGCAAACTCACCTCAGCTCTTCAAATTCAGATGTGAAAATTCTTATTTGCAAAGAAAATTAAACCCACACAGCCTTATTTTGACCCCCCTTTTTTGACAGAATCCAATAAAATCTTCTAATGAAAGATACTTGGGGATTTATTTCCTAACCTTCTCTCCTATACTTTGTGTTAGCAGAAAGTTTTTCATTTAACAGTACTTCTCCATCATGACAGACAAAAGATGGCTAAAATTCTATTTTCTTTTGTGCAACATTGCTATATGTTCTTACTGCAAGAAAATGCCTTGCTACATTCTCTGACATCAAGAGGAGTCATGAGGAACCTAGGATCAAAAGGTTCCTTGCAGAGCCTCTTGGTAAGGGGATAGGGACTTTTGTTTACTTAGTTTTGGCTGTATCCGTGCAATTCGGTGATAAAGAAAGACTGACAAGCCAGTGCTGGAAAGCAAGATGAACCTAGAACCATATAGTAAGGCATCTTGAGGAGAGGGGAAGAGGAGGGGAAACAAAGAAAAAGCAAAGACCCTAAAGAAACAAAGCCCTGAGGCATCTAAGGGTTATTATTTTTATATATATATACATGGAAATAAACATTTTAGTTATGAGCTTACCATGTTTCAGATTAGCAGATATGTTAGCAGGCCTAAATAGCTTGCTCAGTTCAAGTATCAGAATATTCTGAGACCCACAGGAGAATAAAGCCAAGAAAATTTGAGCCAAGTATTTGTAAAAAATGCTCATTTTGCCAGTATCCTAAAGAAAATTAGCAGCCAGCTCTCAAACTGGGACTTAAACATAAGCATCTATTACTGTTTCCTTGTGGTTTATAAATCTAATCTTACTGCCCATACAGTTAGGCATGCCTTCTGTAACTTTTAAAATTATCTTCTCTTCTACAAAGTCTTAGTCTTCATTAACTACCCTTCTTCACATGCATTCGAGATGCAAAACTCATCTTTCCTTACTGTAATTTTAGCAAAGTATGATGACACTCATTTTGCCTTTCTCCATTTTATAAAGTAAATGAATGCCATAAATCAACATCCTATCAGAGCAATGCTGGGGCACTGGGCCTACGATTGGCTCTGAGAATCAGCAAATTCATAACAAGGCCAAAACCAGAAAAATTTATAGGGAGAGCAATTTAAGAAGCAGAAGAGGCTGTACTCACACAAGCTCTTCACTTGTCCCAGCATCAAATTAGCAAGAGATTAAGACTCAGTTTTGATTTTAGAGTTGCCCCTGACTTCATTTTTTCTGCAATGTTAGCCTTTTGAAGTCAGTTTTTCCTTAAAATAGGAAAGAGGCAGCTTTCTGCAACTGGAGGATCACTCTCAAATAAAAACACTGTTTCAACAATACCTTGTAAGGAACACATATAATGTTTTCTGAAACACTAAATGATCCTTCTAGAACATGGCAATTCTGATTTTATGAACCTATACATCCTATAACCATCTAAGTGCTAATCTCAAAAACATTTGTGAAAATAAGACCACAGTCTAGCAATAAGAGAGGCATACTTATGTTACTCTCTAATAAATAAATGAACAATATAAAAATAGCCTGTAAAGTATGAAAATATATAACATGATTCTACAATTAGTCAACAACAAAATTCTTTTCTCCTCTTATTTCCAGGCAATGCTTTCCTGTGGTCAATAAACAGTACAGGACCAAGGATTAGAAAGCCATCCCGCAGAAAGCAGCGTGAGGGCTTACGGACCTCAAAACACTGACTCAGAGGAAACTAGATTCCAAAACTTGACACATCTTACTTCTCCTATCCCAACCAGTCCCGTGGTTTTCACCACAATTTCTCCCTTCTCCAGCAAAAGCATCAAGCTATTTGGCAGCAGATGTAGCTCAGATGGTAATGGAGATCCCCAAACAGAGCTTTTGTGAGCCCTGGTCAGACATCGATGTTCAAGATCAGGCTTACGCAGAGGCATACTTCAACACAGATGTTTTTCTACTGGGAACGCGATGGCTTTGAAGTTTTCTGGCTCATCTTAAGAAGACTGCTGCACAGTAAAGATGCTGTCATATGCAACCATGGTAGGCTTGCTCATAAAACATCCATAATCCCTTCTCTAGCTTTTCTACTTGCACTTCAGGCAGTAGGATATAAGGACAGGATTAAACATCTCCCTCATTATATCCTCCAAGAAGTTGCATAGTCAGAACTAATTTGTTTTCTTAAGGCACTACAAGCCAAGTTCTTAAGCTGCTGGTATATTCTTGAGGCTTTCTATATGTAAAGCGTTCAAAACACATTTTCTCTTTAAAATGCAGGTAAGTCGCATCAAAACGAGACTTATCAATTGGTGAGTCATTTTTCAAAACACTACTGCATGTGTGAGAAAAGTTGTCAAAGTAGAAGTCATTAACAAATTCCTCTAAACACAAATACTTCCGAAATTGTTCAACAGAACCTATAGACTACATCAGTGCACCTAGTATTAATATTGCCTACAATCTATTCAGCAACTGTTTATGAAAGTGTCTTAAACACTTCCACAGTTAAAAAAAAAAAAAAGAGTAGTTAGATATACCTTAAAACATTTGGTTTCCCATGACAACATAAATACCAAATGCACCAATTTCTAAAACACACATTTGTTTTTTGCCTGAAAAACACCAACTACATGGCAAAACAAAGGCCAGCAGTGTTTTGGAAGCAAACTCATTAAAAGCGCGGAGTTTCACAAGAAGACACATCGCATTACAAAATTTTCAGTTACATGAAAAGTAGATAATTTTTTCTCACCTTTACAGCAAACATGTCCCACAGCCTCGTGGAGCGTAGAAGCCATGCTGTTAACCGCAGACATATGAAGCCTATTAGCATTTGCGGCAACAATCTGCCTGCGTTCAGGGTCTCTCACTCTAGTTTATCGCTAAACCTCAGTCATGCAATGCAAATTACAATTGGTACTTTTTTTTTTTTTAATTGTAGTGTTGTCTTTCTTGTGTGCTCTAATTTTCTAGGGCTTGCAATCAAAAAAAACCTTCAAACATTCCAAGTTACAAAATAATTACTTCAATGTGGAAGAACTAAGCTGTAGTGAAATTTCAAATAACAACAATCTAAAACCTACTGTCCCAATTTTATGCTTTCCATAAAGCATAAAGTAGATATTCCAGAAAATATTTCTAAACTAGTCTTGCATTTGTACTTAACTGCAGAATTACTATCACTTTTTGTAGTGTATCATTATAGATAATAGATAGATATATAAAGATATTATATAGATACACATCATTATAGATAATAATCAAAAGGAAGAAGATATGGAAAGGAAAGAAAAGATGTATCCTGCATCAATTAAAAGCAAGCCATGAGTCCATGAATGCAATTGTCCCTTTTCACCCTTCTCATGAATTGTCAATTCACTGAGGCACAGTGCTCACTGTCCTCTTTTCTGCTTCTCAATTAGACTTGGCAGTAACAAACTCTCATCTTGCCATAGGCTGCACAACTACTTCTTTTGTCTGACGGCAAAATTCATGTTTGCTGAAGTAAGGATTTCTGAATGAAAAGTAGCCAAGTGATTAAAGCTGCTCACTTTAAAACAAAGAGAAATCCTTAATTACCTTAAATGAAAACCATTGTCCATGTACAAGTCACCAATTTGGTCAGTATTTCACATGAAGAAATGAGATGTACTGCCACCTACTTAATGCATCCAAGCAGCTTTCCAAGGAAGGAGACACAATGCTGTTCTGGGCAACGCCAAGAAATACCTGATACACACATTAGGGAGTCTCAGAAATCCTGACTGTGTTTTAAAGGGGCACTAATCAATGGGGGGAAAGATTTGATAAAAGGGAAAGAAAGAATGATGAGTCCTCAATTCTGGCACGAGGTTCTCCTCTAGCTGCTTTAAGCCAAATAGAGAAAAGGAAATCAGACACGAGACATTCTGTCTTACAGTAACCAGTTATCTTGCTGCTTCTTTGAGAACAAACCATAAGCACTTTTACCACTGCAAGCACTAAAAATAAAACAAGAAACTTTGGCATTATGCTCCTGTTTGAAGATTAATTATGTTCTGTACGCTCACGATGTCCTCTTCCATCTGACAGAGACTGCTTCCTCCAGCTTTTCTACAGGCACTGCTTTGGCATCACATGATAACCTGGATTCAGCATTGCTTGGCCTGCTGTGCTCTTGCAGCAATTTTGAGAAAACCATTGAGTCAGCACTCAGGTTCTTTTGAAAATCACAGCTAGCAAAGATTTTTTGCAAGTTTGCAAAGTATCAGTAGAGCACACATCATACCAAGGCATTCTTGATCTTCCATCCCCGAATAGCAATTTTAAGTAGGTCATATACAAAATCCTGAGGACAGCAATGGACACACTTCCAAAGGCACCTTTTCCAACCCCACTGTCAACAGGAGAGAGCAAGCAAGAGGCTGACCATTGCTTTCCAAGTGACTGCCAACACGTTTATACTCATATCTATATCTAACCACAAGCTTTAAAGCTTACTGAGGTCACCGATACTTAAGCTATATGGTCAAGGGCTACCACGGGCAGGGTTGGAGTTAAGTTCCTAATTAATAGCTTGCCCATGATGGGTAGTCGAAATGGGAATGAAGAAGAGATGGCAAATAATCTTCAGACCAGCAGCAAGCCATGTCAGTGTACAAATATTGAGCTGGCATTTGAGGATCAGAAGATTTGTAGGGTTGTTTTTTCTCCATATGGTCAGTCAGTCACAGCATTATGGATCTGGCAAACATTTTAAAATTATGGATTCGGCTGTTTCTATCCATCTGTCTGTCCATTAGCCTAGGCTATAGGCTGCAAACTTGATGCCACTGCAGAGCTCCCCATTGAAACACAGCCCGATTCCTCGCCAAGCAAAAACACAGGCTTCCACCTGTATTTTGGGCAAGATAGCAGCAGTTCAGATGATCTGGCCCCTTACCAGAATTACAACCCCAGGGCAGAACATTTTGGCCACCACTCCGATGAAGTTTCAAACTTAAAATCATGCCAGTATATACCAGGGCACCACACAATTACACTTCTGCTTTGCTCAGGATCTAACAAGCCATCCTACAAGCAGGGGTTTTATTTTCTTCTCTCCCCAACATTCAGTAACCTTCAGGAAATACTCTAGGTCCAGAACATCCTCTCTAAATTTATCTCTACGATAGGATGTGCACATCTGGAAGCTTGAATCTTCTTATATAAAACCTTCTGTTATGACTACTTTCTCCTGCCCCTTTTCCTCCCTCAAAAAGAAGAGTGAAGTTGGTTAACACTGACCGCCTTTTCCTCTGGGGCAGAATGGGTTGAGTCTGACTCATGTTTTCTGGCGCCTTTCCAGTAAAATGTAAAAGCAAAATACTGTTAGTGGCCACTGAAAGAAAGGCAGGTTTTGCAAATACAGAGAAACCTGCACCATCAGGGAAGCTGAATGAACTCTGAGATCTTGTGTCAGTCTGCGGGATCCCTTCAAACCCTGGCAACAAAAGCACACCAAATTAGGTAATAAGAAAGGACCAGGTAAAGAAAATCCATGCAACTCTTCAGGTATGTAGAATGCTAAAATGGCTCAAACATAACAGGCTACCACTGAAATTTAAAAGGAATAGAGATCAAGACAACATATTTAACAGATTTGGGGTATATTTTTATTCATCAGAGTATGGCAATCACACATTTTGGTATGATTGATACCCATCAAGAAGGCCCAAGTAACAATTTTGAAAGGAAGACTTAATATTACAAGAAGCAGGAGAAGAAAAGCTATCAGCAGGAAGCTGACCAAGCGCTGCGCCCCTACAACACAGCTCTCAGTTGGATGATGTGGGAGGAGAAGACCTGACATGCCTCGTCTCCCAAGTTCTCTTGAAAATCAGGTACTTTCAAAGAGACAGGAATTACACATGTATTATGTTTGATCTGTGTTTATCAAACTTGCCCCTTAATTGAATTTGAAACTTTGAAAATAGAATTTAAATTTGAATTCATTATCATTTGCTTAAGTGGCCAGAACACAGGCAGTGCCTAGAACATGCCATGTGCTACAGCAGCATAGATGCATTACAAGTAAATGTCTCTATAACAGCTACCATTTTCTCTATTACAAGGGAGGGGAAGAAATGGGAAAGTGAACATAAGTGCAAATCATCCCTCCTGCCCAGGATGCCCCGTTAACAGAGCTGCAGCCTACAAGTGGGAGCAGACCAAACCATTTCCAGTGAACCCACACGTATTTTTTCCTCATTTTCTCTTCTACTGGGTGAGTTTTCTCTAAACTCTTACTGTCCAAATACAGAAGTTGACACGTCTTGTTTTGCGCAAAAAGCCTTTACAGACCAAAGACCTTTGGTACTTTATTAGTAACAAGATTTTTTCACTTTTATTCCCTCCCCCTTCTATTTTTTTCTAAGCAGCTTCCCCCCTCAACAGGCAAGACAGTCTCACCACTCTGTGAATCATAATTCACTCATCACCAAGTACAGGAAACCTAACTCTTATCTCATTAGTCAGGATGGGTTCCTCGGCCTAATTTATTACTTGTTCTGTCTGAAATATTTAGACGTTGGTTAGGACAAGGAATTAGAATGGGGAAATTTCACAGATGCACAACTGTTTAATAAGACCAAATGACGTGAAGACCATGGACTGGATCCAGCTAATGAGGGCCAACATGCCAAGCTCTGCATCTCTGCAAACTCCCAGCATGACTAATGGATGTCGAGCATCTGGGATGCATACAAAAAATGGGGTTTTCAGAAATCTACAAATCTCTAAGTTTGATTTTTTTGCCATCACATGTGTTAGGAGAACCAATTAGTTTTAATCTATCTTAGTTCAAGTTAGCCTATCTTGTAAATAACCCTTTTTGTTCCCGAGACAAAAGCACAGCAAAATCAGCAGCATATGGATGCAGCACCACAACTGATAGGGATCCTAGCCCCAAACGAAGCAGAGTCACTGAAAACCAGCACATCTGCTAAAGAAGTTTGTGAACCCAGCTTTTTCTCTTCCTATGACATCTATCCATTTGATACCTCATTTTGTTGCAAGGCAGATTGAAAATAAACCTGAAGCACAGAGCCTGGCCCTGTTATCATATCACTCTTTTCCTACTTTCCTTCTCATGGACTCCTCCACAGGCTACTTACACAGCTCCTTGACAAGCTTGCAATTGGAATAAGTCTAACCGGAAAGTGCTAAATAAGAACTAAGGCACCAATGTCTGTAAAAAAAAAAAAAAAAAAAGGAAGAAGAATTAAGAGGTGGTTTTAAGGGCTTGCTCCACTGCTAGACCCACATTTTTGCTCATCCTTTGCATGCTGGATAAAAGGCGTAGCTGCAGCCCAGAGACTCAAACAGGAGCCTGAGACAGCATTTCACACTCATCCCCAGACATATTTACGGATAGGGAAACTGCTCCTTTGTCAGACACCTGGAAGTGAAGACAAAGGAAAAGGGAACACCATGGGATACATGACAATTTCTTGTGTCCTCCTAAGCACTGATGTTTTGAAAAGGGGATCCTTTACTTCCTTCCCCCTACCCCAGCCTCCAATACAGGGGACAAAGATGGCCAGACTAGAGCATGCAATAAAAACAGCTTGAAAGGAGATGAATAGGCATTTCGGATGTGAAAAGCGGTTTTAGCAGGCCTAAAATTTAGCATATATATATATATATATTTATCAAAAGGTTTTGGAAGGTGAAAAGCCACCTTGATTGAAATGGTTTCAAAATTATTGGGGCAACAACCCACAGCAGGGACTCCTTTTTCTAGGAGGCAGGGGGTGGAGGCAAATATTTTTATGAAGGTCAATATGGGAACAAAACCAATTTTCTTTGAGAGAGATGAAATGTACGCAGCAATAACAACTTTTTTTTTTCTCTCTCTCCTCTCTCCTGCATTCGGACCCAGGGTGAAGTGGAAGCATTTTCTCTCCATTTCAGATAAGTTAAACTTGCATTAGATTTAATCTCATAATGACAGAAAACTAATCTCTTCAGATTTTACCTTTCAGTAGGTAAATCTAATGATAACAGCAAGTTGGAAAAACAGCTTTACAAAAACCTGTCAGAAGATGTAGCTGCCTTGGCTGCACCTTAGATGTGTTCTCTGATTAGACTATGCATTGCAATCACTGAAAGACAAACAGAGCAACCCATACAGAATTACTTTAAAACTACGGTTTCATCAAATGTGAGGAGGAAAACTGGCCATCCCAGAGCACAATGTTGCAAAATTGTGGATAACTTCGGCATGTTCTCTCCTGTTTTCAGTTATTATGGAGGTTACACTGGCATTGATGTATTAGTACTAGGCTATAGCAACTGCAGGAGTAAGAAATGGAGCACAGTAGACTAGGATAGCACACTACAATATATTAATACAGTATGCACATACTATATTTGAAGCTTTGAAAACATACAGCTTTGAAACTCCTGCCGTCTTAAAAGACCTTTCTTATCATTGCCCTTAAAGTCTCAGTTGAGATCAAAAGAGTCAATATTTTTACTAAAATACATGAAAATAATTATGATAAAAGCTTTAAGACCAACACAAACACACTAGTTAAACAAGCAAAACAAAACAGAACAAACAAACAAAACACAGTCCCACAAAGGAACAAAGTGCAGGCACACTCCAGGCTCACACAATTCTCACTGAAGACAACCCAGACCAAGTCTTAGCAGCATAACATGAAACTGTGCCCTGGAAAAGGCACTAAAAAAAGGCATAAAAAGATTTCCAGCTTTGTTCATATTTTTTTTGGAGAAGCTACAGAACAGCGCAGTAGTTCCAGAAAAGATAAGAAACCATTCCTTTTTGGTTACAACCAAAGTACAGCATAAGATTTCAATCTAGCATATAGTTGCAAAAGAACCATAGAAGGCAAGACAGCAGAGCATGAAGTGAAAGGCTCATTTCTAAACATTTGATAAAAGGTCTATTTAAGAAAAATAGAGTACTTCACATTTCAAAAAGATTTCATCAGGAAACAGCATACAAATGAAATAAGATAGATTTTGAAAAACTTACTTTAATCTTGCAATTCTGATATGGGAATTGTATACAAATACATAGTATCCTTACACAGAACACATGCAGACTGAATTCACTTGAGATTTTTGCACCTTAGTACTTACAGATAATTAAGAACCCATTTATTAATTCAGCTACTACTGCCTCAATTAATTTTCTTTGCTTACAATACTTGTTCACAATAATAGTTGTTACCTAGAAAAGAAGTGTATATTAAGACACTTCCCTGAAATGACACCCATCAAAGGAAGGACTTCCTGAAGGCTGAACTGCAAGCGGAATCTGGGTCTACCGAGTCCTGGCACAGCACTGGCAGGTTTGAACAGATTCCTTCTACTGAATTGCATCTCCAGGCCCGTCGTTCTCTCTTCAACAATATGCCGCTCTGGAGAAAGTTGTATTCATTTCTGTCGATTTAGTTTATATTCAAATTCTATTTACCAAATGAAAACCAAATAAAGTTTATGCAGGAAATATCTGTCCTACTCAGAACAACTCCAACACTAAGACTGATCAAAAAGACAAATGGGGCTGAAAACACTTAGATCAGAGAAAGCAATGGGGAAACTTTCATTTTCATTCTTCTTTAAAGAGAAACAAATTATTTTTCTTATAAACAAAAAGCTGAGAACAGAGGACTTTAACTCGACTTTCACACGCTCTTCAAATCATTGCTTGCAAATCCACTTACAAATGAGATTTCAATGACTTTTCTTTTTTTTGTACCTGCTGTGACTTGAACCAGGCACTATGCATTTCTCCCAGGGCAGTTCATGGCAGAGCGCTAATGCCTTGTGCAATGTGAGGAATGCTGCTGTTTGCATAGTTTACGTGTGAATGGGGACAGCAGCTCTCACCTGGAAAATGCAGATTACAAGTCTCACACCTTGGCTTATAAACAAGGTTTTAATCCCAGGACATGCTGCAACTTCAGCAAGTAGGAATGCAGTCAGGGACGACCAACTTTATAGGTGGTCAGCAACCAGCCAGCACTAGCTTGTCAAAGGAGCTCGGCACCCAGCCCGCTCCGCTTTTTTTTCCATATGCTCTCATAACTACTGAAACTACTACTGACAGAAAAAGCATCTAAAATATTTTTTGAACATCATATTCAACTTAACGGTGGCAATATGCATGTGGGAAGACTTAGAACCTAAAATTTGACAAGGTCTCTTATCATTTTAAATTCACAGTGCTTATCTTGAGGCTCACTGATTCTGCTTACTCAAGACAGACTTGAAGAATGCCCTTATTACCACATTAGAAACGCCCTAGGATCAAACTGTAAGAAAAATAGCAGAACAAAACACTAATGGCTTTACAGAGTGTAGAAAGTAAGGTCACGAAGCCCCACAACTGCTGCCTCCACACTAGCTAAAAACCTGAGCTACAAATCATCAGACAATGTTTAAACCCCATGAATAACTTTTGACGTGTCACATGATTGCCCCTTCCTTGAAGCTTTATCAGTGGTCAGTCACTTCTCCCCACATACGGGTTTGGCTGTCACAAACCTGCCCCAAGCTTTCTGCTAAAAATCAGAAGACGCAGACCCACCTGGTGCCAGGAATATCTACAAACTTTTGTGCTCATTCGCATAAATTTCCAATTGGCACAGTCCTTTTAACGCTTGTGTGTGAAGGAAAGACGTATCATTTGTCATTCTGACAAATGAAGAACTCTGGGCTCACATAGGAGGTCACCATGGGGAGATGTCTTCTTGGAAAGCATGAGTGATTGCTGGTACCCAGAAGATTGAAGGAAACTATCGCATAGCTCCAAAGCCTGATATAAACTATACTCAAGTGCATAGTGTTTAGTGTGAATAAGACCCTTTTGTGCTTAAACATCTGTACAAACTGAAAGCAACATGGCCTAAAACATTTGGTATGCAAAGGGAGAAAAAATAGGTCAAGTACCAAGTTTTTTTTTGTGTTCTTAAGTTTGCAGCAGAAACAATAGCAGAGCAGGAAGATTAATAGGCTTTTTCTTAATCACATCACCTCAACTAGATACTTTGAGTCACAGTTTACCAATTTTCCTCTTCTCTCTTTTGTCATATTGTTCCCTCTCTTATGAAAAGCCAAAAGATCGATTTATAGTTTGTTTAGTTTATAAAAGGATGAGATAGCTGCCAGCCACTCCTCCTTTTTGCAAAGAAAAAAAATATTTCTTACAGCCAATGTGGCTACCTAATAAAATGCACGTGTGTGTGTATAAATATTTTATAATTTAAAAAAACTGTTGTAGGACACCCACATTAAACACTAAAATATTCAGCAGAACACTCAAGAATAAATTACTCAATCACTACATATGAGAAAAAAAAAATCACAGAATAGAAAAACTATTCTGACTGTCCTATTATTAGTTGCTCCATACGTGCTCCACCTTTAATATCATTTGCAATTACATTTGTTGTATTACTTAGACATCCCACAGTTGTGGTTGTGGTTAGAAAACACTTTATTTTTTTTAATTAAAGTTTTGAAGGGTCAGGTATCTACTATCACCTGCTACACTGCAGACTCAGCAAAAGAAATAATTAAACAACAGTTTCAGGGTATCAAAATATGCCGGTGACGAAAATGATTCTCCTAAACTGCATTAAATAAAAGACTACCGCATATACTAGGGGAAAAAAAAATGGAGATCAAACAGTGAAAAGCTGGCACATAGATGTAATGTATGAATAAACTCACATTTGAAGATGCTAAAAAAGAAGATATGTGGCTAAGGCTGCCTGGAAGCTGAGGAGAGGCTGGCCTGCAGAGAAGGCAGCCTGCAGCACATGGGCTGCACATGGCAGCAAGGGGCATGATTCACCCTTTGGCAGCCTCCACCAGCCACTAGCTTCCTAATGAGAAAATCTGCTTTCTGTCTTTGGAGAAGAGACCTTTAACTAAATATGTTTTCATCTCCCCATCTTATCTCTTTAACAGGCACAAAATTGCATTTTTACTTGCATGGTGCTGCAGGTTTATGGATGTAAACCTCGTTCTGCTCTTATTTGACATAGGCACAGTGAAGAATTACATTATCAAGGTCAAACTTTTTTTAAAAAAAAAAGTAAACATGAAAAAAAAACAACCAGCTGAATGGTAACATTTTAAGTTAGTCTTGAGAAGGATTTGAATGCTAAACTTGACCTCTCCACCTTCTCTAGTGTGTTTCCATGCTTCCTCTGCAGCCTCCTTATGCCCATGGGTGGTTTTCTTGCTAGCTGCCAGATGAGCGACAAGATTAATGTTGCCTTGCTGTGTATCAATACCAGCAAAACATGAACAGCCAGAAAGCTGTAATAGGCCCTACTCATTATCGTTATATAAAATGGGATTTATGGTGATTGAACTCATTTCAAGCAGCCAAACAACATAAACAACTGGACAGTCTGACTCTTCTGCTGTACTTCAGCTGTAATTACAGTCTGGAGGGAGAGTTGGACTGTGCACGCATTTTTTATATGTTTCTCCCCTAAATATTCTAAAGGAGCATATTTGTCAGAAGCAAATTTGGCATCCCAAAGCCTGCATTTAATACCTATTACTGCACTGAACAGTACCAAACTCTTTAAGCAGCCCCAGCAAATTTTCTGAGGAGGAAAGTGCTACGGAACATGCAAGGACATCACTACTGGGCTCTGGAGCATCTCCCAGACTTTGTAATACAGCCTCTAGGGATGCTTTTCCAAGGTCTGAAAAAACTATAGCAGTTCCTAAATCCTTATCTTCAGTTCCCAAAGCTTTTGCTGAAGTAGTGTGGGAGGCTGAAAGAATTGTTTGAATCTGTTTTTTCATGCATTTTGCTTCTTTCATTAAAATTTTCTCTTACAGGTTGTTGAGTTATTTTTATTTCTTTATTTTAACAAATGCAAACAGACTTTCATACTGTTTTGCTAAAGCCTGACTCAGCCACATTTCAGAAGGAGGAAAAAAAAATGTGTTACAAACATAAAACCCCTTGTTAAGAATACCCGTTCCTGGCTCAATTTCATCATGTGATTTTATTTATTTAAAAAGAAGTAGGTTAAAGATCCAACTCTGCAAACTTACAGCCAAAGCAAACAACCATCAGCAAAGAAACCACTTATCAGGGACTGAAATACTTCCACAACTTGGTTTCCTTGTCTTGAGTGTACACAATTAGATAGAAAACTGATTCTTTGCCATACAAACTATCTCATTAATAAATTCATTAGCTTTGGCTTGTTGCTCTCATTAACTGAGTACATCTGGCCGTACTAGAAAAAGCACGACGAACATTTCACACACAGTTTTGCTCATTGCTTCAGAATTAAATGGCACTCAGCTCATAATGGAAGGCAAAACTGTAACCAAAAAGACAGAACCTGCCGTACTAGAGCAGGCGCAAGGTCCTGTCTCTGGACAGCTGCAGGGCCCAGCTGCTCGCACCAGAGCCACCTGCAAGGTGGCATCATCGGCCAGGAGGCTAAGGCTAATCTTGATCTCTAACAGATAAGGGAATGGGTTAAGACAGATAATGGTTTACCCTTTCTGAACATGAACAGTAACCAGGCACAGATTTAGAGGGGAAGGGGAGGGCTGCTGGGGGCTTTCATCCTCATCCATGGACATGTCGGTGAGTGCAAATGTTTGTCAGAAGCAGTCTTAGAGGCCTCTGCCTATTTAGCAAGAAGAAAGGACAGAAATCTTTCCGTGCCTCCCCACTTTGCATTTGGAAGTGGCTTAAGAGTATGAATATAGGAAGGCCTGGAAGCTCATAGCAGACAGAGGAGCTTACGCCTTTCTTGATTGGTGGAGGTTCCTATTAGAGTTATTCAGCTCTCCAGACCACATGATGAGATGCTGAAGGAAAATTCAGGGCAAGTGAACCGGGGACCTGAAGAAATTATTCTTCTCTTACTGACTTCACTATATCCATCATACGAAATTGTCTAAATGACAATGACGTCTAATTGTCTGCATTAAACAAAAATTAACGGCAATTCTCACATACCTAACTAGTAAAAACACATATACCTCATGTCATGACTTAAGCTAATCACTTATCAGTTGCTGTAGTGCTCTTATCTACTATCTAAATGACACAGGGAATTACCACTATCAGTGTCCTAGTGCTGATATATTACCTGTATCAGGAGTAATTATTTGGTTTCACATGTAGAGTCCCAGTCAGTTATGTGGGGTCTAAGTCAATACACACTCAGCATCAAGTAAAAGGGCAGCCACAATATAAGCAGACCTTTATCATTCTAGTGATAACTACGAGTAATCTCCATTTATTACTCAAACATTGTACAGCATACACTGGTGCTTGCATTCCTTTCAATAAGGTAGACAGGAAATTACAAATCAGAAAGTCATCTTTAGGCAGAAAGCAAAGCAGGCAGGCCTACTTCAGAAAAGTGTAGTCCAATGTTTACTGCACCTTAAAAACACTCATGTGCTCCCCTTCGGGACTCTCATTGATATGCAAATGTAGAGACTTCCATTCATTCATATCTGAAAAATTTCTAAATTCCTGAACATGAAATTTTACAATTTTTGTGTTATAAGGTAACACAAAATAATACCAAAACTAAACCTATCTGCTAACCAACTGAAAGTCAAATACACTTGTAAAAAGCTCTCATATCATACCAGGGCTCTTACTCAAACTATTCCTAAAAAAAAGTTTATTGCCCTGCTCCTGGAGTCTTTGGTTGCGTTCCTCCAGTAGCGCTCACTGGCAAGCAAGAACAACCCAGCGCCACCTGGGAAGCGAGCAGCGGACCTCACTCGAAAGGAGCTGAAGTCGAAAGCGGCAAAGATTAACAACAACGAATAGAACCTGCACTTGCTTCTTTCTTGTCAACACAGCAATAATGTAAAACAGATACTAATATAAAGTACAAGAAAAAAACAAACAAACAAAAAAAGCCCCACACATTTTGTTCGTTATACTCCATTTCACACTTGCTAAAATGGCGACAAGGACATTGCTCCTTGAGCACATACATGGATTGATCTGCGAAAAGTCTATTTCCACACAAAATCTATTGCTTAGACAAAGAACCTTTGCAACAAATAAAATAATTAGGGCCTAAAGATAAAGCCGGGGAGGTGTGTGTTGGGGGGGGGAAACAATAATACAAAGTTGTAGAAAGTTGGCAAACAAACTACCCAACCCAGGTGTGCTACTGCAACCACTGTTTGTTACTATAGAACTCGTTCGTGGTTGGGTTGTGGTCAGGTGAAAACCGAGGAACTTGGATTAAACAATCATGGAGCAGAATTCCACTTAGTATGAAGTAAACTCCTGTGAACACTGGACAAGCACCTCAGTTATCTCTGCTCACGTGATAAAGAAAAATATTCCTCCAGCACTGGTGTTTGCTATCGGTGTTTTGACCGGCTGGATAGACGAGGGGAGAGCGGTGGATGTCGTCTATCTCGACTTCACCAAGGCTTTTGACACCGTCCCTTCACAACATCCTCCTGGGCAAGCTCCGGAAGTGTGGGGTAGATGAGTGGACAGTGAGGTGGATTAGGAACTGGCTGGATGGCAGGGCCTAGAGAGTGGTGATCAGCGGTGCAGAGTCTAGTTGGAGGCCTGTAGCTAGCAGGGTCCCCCAGGGGTCAGTCCTTGGTCCAGTCCTGTTCAATTTATTCATCAGTGACCTGGATGAAGGCACAGAGTGCTCCCTCAGCAAGTTTGCTGATGATACCAAACTGGGAGGAGTAGCTGATACCCCAAAGAGCTGTGCTGCCATCCAGAGGGACCTGGACAGACTGGACAACTGGGCGGTGAAAAACCTCATGCAATTCAACAAGG
>NW_010585441.1:117412-131870 GCF_000705375.1 Tinamus guttatus | reverse complement strand
CTACAAGGATGATTAGGGGCCTGGAACATCTGCCCCATGAGGAGAGGCTGAGGGAGCTGGGCCTGTTCAGCCTGGAGAAGAGAAGGCTGAGAGGGGATCTAATCAGTGTCTATAAGTACCTCAAGGGAGGGAGGGAGGAGGATGGTGCTGGCCTCTTCTCAGTGGTAGCCACTGGTAGAGCTAGAAGAAACAGCCACAAACTGAAGTATCAAAAGTTCCACAGAAATTTGAAGAAAAATTTCTTAAGAGTGATGGTGACAGAGCACTGGAACAGGTTGCCAAGATAGGTTGTGGAGTCTCCTCCTCTGGAGATTTTCAAAACTTGCTTGGATGCAGTCCTGTGCCACGTGCTCTAGATGACCCTGCGTGTGCAGGGGGGTTGGACCAGATGACCTGTAGAGGTCCCTTCCAACTTTTTAACAATTCTATGATTCTATGAAAGTATAGTTGTATAAATTTTCTGGGGAGAACTTGCAGTTACCTTCATTGGACCCTTGCCATTCATCAGTCAAACACTTCTTTAGGAGCAGAGAAACTAAAACTGGTTCAGATTTGTTGTTTGGTTTTCTTCCATGCATTTCTATGCAGCTGCCTTGCAAAAACAATCCATTTCTGCAAGACAAGTGGCAACAACCATCCAAACTCCACTTCACTTCCTTTTCTTCTAAGGAGACTCAGCACAATTTGTACACATCCCATGCTACTGAACAGGAAAAGTCTGCAATACACAGATATGTTCTGGATACTATATAGAAGAACGGATTTTTTGATACTGCTTGCAGTCATTAAAAACTCTTGAAATAGTTGCTTAATTTCTAAGATGACAGTAACAAACACGAGGCACTGCACTGTATTTCTTCTGCTTAAGTGAATAATATTACCTTGAGAAAACAGCACAAATTAGGCACAAATTAAACCTAACTAACTACTATGTTTAAAGGCTAAGCCAGAAAAAGTTTTAGTTTCATTTCAGTCAAAATTCAATAACCTGCTGAATGGCCTGAATGAAGAATAGAACCCCTTAGCTGCATCTTAATCATATGCAGAACAACAAAACAGCTATTTCAAAGGCAGTTATAAAGAAACAGTGCAGAGGAGTTCAAAGCTTGGAAGTTCAAAAACTTCTCCTTCTTTCTGAGCGAGGACAGAGAGGGGAAAAAAAAAAAAAAGGCAAATCCAGTTTTTCAGTGCTGATTCTATACTTCAGCAACAAGGAAGTGTGGTAGAATGGTGGGGAGAAGAGTTTTTTACATGAGTGTCCAGAACCCCAAGAGTTAAAAACACCAAATTGTCACCAAGTCACCTAAAGCCTAAGACTGATTTTATCAGGAGTAGCAAGTTTTATTAAAGGACTTGTTGAATTTACCAACAGTGCATATCAACTATTGCTGGCTTTGCTGGGAACGTAAGGATTGCCATGCTGGGCGAGACCCAGCATACATCTGCCCTAATATCCTATTCCAAACTGTGCTCAGTGCCAGGGTGTTCAGAAGGGCTGTGTGCAGTCTGTGGAGCTGGCACTTGGGCAAAACTTCAAGCCCACGCAGTCATCTTCTCACTTCAGTCTGAATGAATCGCAGAGTGGTTTATGGACTCAGGAATGACGATCAGTAACTTCATAATTAAAACAGCCCTTCTCTGGTGAAAAAGTGACAAGTCTGTAGAAAATTCCAAAACCTAGCGTGAAAGAACTTATTTAGTAGGAAGAAACGAATCTCAGACATCCCAACTATTCCAGCAGCTTTAGTGCTGAGTTTTGCACTATTCCTCACTACTGCAGCATTGGTTTTGTTTCTTACAAACAAGCTTCCTCTGCAGAGCACAGCATGAAGGGAAGAAGGAATAAAAGCAAAAGAAACAAAAAAAAAAAAAAAAAAGGGAAGAAGTGCCAAATTTTTGTTGCTTGCTTCTGACAAAAGTAGTATTTTTCATGTATTATGCTAAGTCCTGCTCAGCATACTTCCGAGCAGCGGAGGAATTGTCTCTAGCATAAAGTACTTTCTATGTCGGTTACACAGGCCCTCACACTCTGACCTTTGCACTCACAGGCACCGCTGGCAATGCCCACTCAGCTCAGAGATGCTGCTCCCGCAGCGGTGGCTCCCCAACGCTCGGAGCAAAAGCCTCTTGGCACCTGCTGTAAAGCACCCCAGCTGAGCGGGAAAATCCAAACCGCGGGGCAACACACCCAGGGACAAAGGCTGAGCCCTGCCTGGCTTCACCCCAAACGCTTCAGTCCCACGCCCAACAGGGAAGGTGAAAAAACCCAACTCAAAGAAAAGGTTTCCTTATGAAAGAAAGCCCAGCATGGGTTTAGCATACAAAAAGGACAGCTCCAAAAGACAGACCCTCAAAACTGTTACTGTTTTAATGCTATATTAATGCAAGGTAGTTTCAAAATCTCTCTAAAGGAGAAAAAGAAAAAAAGTGTATAGTCACAAAAAACTGGTATAGTCACAACTGTCAAGACTTCTGCTTCAACATGGTAGTTAAGCTCTCCTTTAAACTTCTTGCCCTGTAGTAAGTAAATAAGCCTAATGACATATCTGCTGAAATAAAACAGAAGCACAATCATCAGGCTATCCGACAGCAGCCGGGAAAACTAAATGTCAGGACAAACAAACAAGGAAATGCTGAACTAACATTGGGGCACATTGCATTTGACAGCTGGCAACACAAGAAAAATTGCTTGCAAATATTCAGGAAGATACAAGCAAGTCCTATGAAGAATTTTAAAAACAGAACACTGTACCCAGAATGATAGTGGTTTTGCAACTGTTTACAGGAAAAGAAAATTCAAATTTACAGAAGATTTGATTGAAAAAGAAAAATTTCACAGACTTACCCTCAGACCATACATTCTGCCTGGGGTTTCTTCTTTTTCCCTGTCTCCCTCGGGCCCCATCAATCTCCCTTTAACACGCTCTGGCTTTTGTTTTCGTTTAGAAGTCTGAACTGCCTAAACATTGTTGCCTGGCCATTTTCTGTCTCCAGACTTTCCTCTTCACCCCCTTCTGAAAAACATTTTATCTGACCATCTCATAAATTTGGGGGTAGGCTTTTTTTTTTTTTTTTTTCTTGGTGCAAACCTCAGCCACTTGCAGGATGAGCTCACAGCACTAGCCCCCCACATGGCAGAAGGTCTCAGAGCTCCCCAAGCCAGTGCCACAGAGGAGACACGCCAGGTAGCAGCGACTGGGACCCCCCATCTACCGGTGAGGCCGCGCACAGGGATATACACGTCTGGTCACTGCCACCATAGGGCAACAAGGACTGACAAAAGCCAGAGATGCTTTGTGCCTTGCATCATACAGGAACCAGGAGGAGAGGGGAAGCCTCAGGGTTTTCCAGAAAACTGGAGCAGCTGCTTTGCAAACAGACACAGACAAAAGTGGAGACTAAACCCGAAGGAAGAGGAACTCTGATAATTTTGCAGTGCTTTTGCGGCCGAGGGGGATTCTGTTCTCTTGTCAGCAACTACCCCAAAATGTTTTCTCCAAACAAAATCTCCTATAAGGGACACAGAAGGCTTCCAAGGGAATGGCTGTGCTGCCATCCACAACCATCCCCAGCTTTTGCTGGCCCTTGCCTTGTGAATACAGGAATATTTATAACTGCACAGTACAGAAAATAATCTATAGCATGCAATAATATGCTCTTTTACAAGAGCCTCATGCCCTTGTAAGATGCAAACGAACACAGCAGTTGCCTCTCCTGCTAATTTCAGTAAGCTTTCAGCTTTAAATTTTATGCATTTTAAACAGAATAATTTCAATCAATATAAACATGATAAAGTTTACTTCCATTTTAGAAGAAATACATAGTGGAGAACCAGAATGAAAGGGCAAATACTGCATTCTGTATTTTAGCTTCAGTGCACCAGATTCTTACAGCACTGCATTAACCATTCTGAACCAAATTATACCAGAATAGAAATTAAACCAGCAGGCGTGAACAGCCAGCACTTCCTTGGAGCACACACGACCTGCGTCTTTCTGTTATATGGCCAATGGATAATTTTCTCCATGCTGTTATCGGATAGCATGAAGATATGTGTCAAGACACATAACCTGCAAAAGGTGTTCAAAAACCTGGCCAACAAAGAACCAGCTCCCTCCCGCTCCTGGCGTACAACGTGCAGGTTAGCTAATAGGAGTCTACACAACTGTCAACCTGTGAGCAAAGCGGCAGGGAAGAGGGTCATGCTTTATGTATTTATTTCACACAGTTTCTAGAACACAGATTATGGAGAGGAAGGGGAGAAGGAAAAAAAAAAAAAACACACAGGTATACTCCATTAAGTTCCAGTTATATTTGATATGATTTACGTTATTTACGTTTAAAATATTTGTTGAACAGTTAATCCTCTTTCCCTTGTCCTCCATCTGACCCTTCTGCTCTGCCCTGACCTTCACACAGTACCAAGTTTACAAACCCACTTTAGTACACTCTTCAGAGTCCATCCTCTTGTTAGGAAAGGATATGTAAATTCACTCAGGTTTGACAAGAAAACAGCCTCTCCCACTGCCATGAGTTTATTCATCTCTCTAAAACATTCCTTGCTTCTCCTTCTAGAAAGGAGAAGGATGAAATAGGTTACCAATAAAAAGGAATGTGTGAGTGTGGCAGAAATCAATGGGGGAGAATGGTGCTAGGGAAACTTCCCAACCTGACCTTGCATTCTGCTCTGGGGCGAGCAGCACAGGCATTGATCACTTGTTCTGCACCTAGCTCTGCGTCTCAGGCTTCCACTGGTTTATCATTTCCTTTTTTTTGCAAGAACGGCAGCAATCAACTTACTATTCAGCATTATAATGGCTCATTCATGGTTTACACAGATTAGATACATCCAAACACAAGATTGAGCCTCAAGATTAAGATCATGATTTCCGATCTCTCCTGCTCGGGGTAGTCAAACGCACGGTCTGGAAAAGTCTATCAAAGGGAAACAGCTACAACTCTCGGAACGGGGTTTAGGCTATAATTGTGGTGGCTTGTGCTCAGCATTTCAGACTGGACCCATCCCCAACTGCAAATGAAACAGCTTGAATTAATCAGTATTTCTTCCTATATGAGTCTCCATCTCATGGAGAACTAGAAAAAAAAGCCATGCAGGAAATCCAGCTTTTGTGTTTGCTCACAGGCAAAATGAGCTGTCATCATTTCTCACAGCAGGAAAAAGTAAGGACAGATCAGATGAAAAATTCAATATGGGTGCCATATGATACGACTCAAACTGCTGTGTGTTTGCAGAGGAACACTAGTTACTGAAATAAAACATTGTTTAACATAAGGTGAGCTTACAGTAATTAAATACAACTACTTTACCCAGTGTAGTTCAGCTCAATAGAACTCATCCATTCCTTTGCTTTAAAGGCTTCCATAAAATAGATAGGAAAAGAAGAAAATAATAAGCTTGGAATATACTGAAGCAGTTTCGCTTTTATCATATGTTTATTATCTCCTGTTTTCATGACTAGAATCCCTGTTAAATGCTTGACTTCCTCTCTAAACCATCATCAAAAAGTATCATACATGTTATAGCACAGCAGTCATCCTTAAGGTTGGAAGGGACCTCTAGCAATCATCTAGTCCAACTCCCCTGCACATGCAGGGCCACCTAGAGCAGTTCACAACTAGACATCTTCAAAGTTGTCCAGAATACACAAAGACTTTTAGCCACTACTATGAAGTACCTTAGTTTCTGGTCCTAGAGAGCTTGGAGAAGGGCTTTTGTCTCTGACTGGTAAATGGGCTGAGGCAGCACAGAAGGTGAGTGCCCTTTTGCCAGTGGCTAGAATTTCAGCAGGTGCTAAATGGTATTTCATGGCAGTATGGGAAAACACTAAGGTAAGGACCTAAGCTTGGGTACAAAGACTACCAAAAACAAAACAAACAAAGAAAAAAACCCCACATATTAGCACACATATTAACTAAAGTTGTTGAGAAGATCACTAAAAATCACAAATATATTTTGCATTTTATGTGAGCTGTTCACTGTGCATTATTTTCATTTCCTTTTGATTTTTTCCCCTCAGCTTTAGCAGATCAAAACTCAAAATCGCTTACTCAGAAGAGCAAACAAAAGCCGGTATTAAAATACACTGTGTTTGGGCTCCTTTGCAGTCCAGCCTCACATTCACTTTTACAGTAAGAAACAAGCACCTCTTGCAAAAACATTTATATATATATATATATATAAAAAGTAGTTACAAAAACTCCTCCTGATGGCTTTAATGTACAAAGTCAAGGCTGCAGTGAACTGCTTGTTATTACCATCTGCACGCATACAGATCTGAGGTAACTGCCAACCTTCTCCTATCTGCAAAATTCAGCAATGATGCTCACAACAACTCAAAGCACATCAGCTATTAGCACTGCTAAACTAAGCCCAAATCCCTGTCTACTTTGTAAACACAGTGAGATGCTACCAAAAGGAGCAGTATCATTCAATTGCAAGTTCTGCGTTTTGTCTCTATCTCAAAGGTAGAACTTGTCAAGTAGAAGACACTTGCGAAAGATCTAGTAGGCTATTTTGGCAGCCAGTGTGAAAGAGTTAATAAGCAAATTTTGACCCAAAAGGCAGACTACCCCAGTTGTATCAAAATCTGTAAGGCTACAACTAACCAGTTACTACGAAAGAAAGTTGGGGAGGGGGGAATGGGAGGAAGAGCCTGGGTTATTTTTAACTAGGATCCCCAGCATTCAAATGTTTTACTGTATTGCAAATTGCAGAGCTAATAGTCATTCTTACAGGAGCTTTTCCAGTCTCAAACTTGTCATTCCTTGACAGAGCATGCAAAGATCCTCCAAGATCGAGTCTGTGGAGCTGGCTACAGAAAGCCAATACTGAAACCTCAAGCTTCATCTACCTGTAAATAGTTTGTATGTGAACACATCCTCAGTGGACAGTTCATCCTCCTGACTTGCTTTGTGGCTCTGTTTGAAGTCTCACTATGTTTGCAGTGACACATGCATAGTTCAGTAACCAGGCAGGGTCAAATGCCTTCCCCAAGCCCTCAGCAGTTAAGCACACACACATGCACAAGCTTCAATCACTATCTCGGAGTCATGTCCTATCCTCCCTGCACCTCCACGCACAGTGAAACACTGTAGGGCCGACCTACAAGCCACAGCAGCCAGACTGCTCTATGCCGGCCACAGCCACGCAGGCTCTGCCCCTTGCTGCGCTCTCTCCACCCAAGCAGATGCAAGGCCAGGGGGATAGGGAGGCTCCACGTCTATGATACGTGTGCTCACTTTCTCTAGGTGCCATAGGGAGCAATGCACAGAAAATAGGAGCAAAACCAGTTTTCAGAGAGGAGATTAGACACAGACTGCTACTTCATTTTTGCACTGGATGTCAGTATTTTGTCCTGCCAATACTGATTAAATCATTAATGGAAAGGTAAAAGCTTTGTGGTAAAGCTTTGAAAGCCAAGAAGTTGACCCTTAAGTTGGATGGTGAGAACTTAAAACTTTCACCTAATTTTTTAAATCTTCTCGGCAAGATAATTAATATTTGTTTACAAAATTTCTAGCATATAGTAGCTTTCATCCACACTTCTGAGATCAGGATTCTTGATTATTTCACAATAAACATTCCTCCTTCTCTTCCCTTGCCCTTCCAAAAAACTTCTGCCTTCTCGTTCTAATCAAAGTAATAAATCATCATTAATTTAATCAGCAGCTAGCTCTTGAGAGGACCATAAAACTTTCTGCAAGTTGCACATACAAGAATCACATCCTACTCCCAGCCCTTATTGCCAGCCAAGGAGAGGACTGTCCACATACAGTAAGCTGCAGTAAGCAAGGAACTTGTAGCTTATTTATTCATTTATTTGATCCCTGTCTGCTTCTCATTCTTCCATAAAGGAATCACTTTCGTGTGAAGGGCGAAAGTGTCATTCATCACCATTAGAACTAGCAGACTGCACAAGTTCACCTTTCCTCTTTCACTGTAGCTTATGCACAACCTCCAAACGGAGTTGGGGACAGACAGGATTGAATTCATCTACCAAAAATATTTCAAATACTTATTCAGTTTTAATGTTTGCATTTGTGGTTTCTAGGGCTGGCTGACTTGAAACCTGCTTTCCTCTGGAGCTTGTGTTGTGGTGCCAGTCCTTTCATTTCAGCAGGTTCAGAGTGGAGGAGGAGGAACTGCAAGCTCCCTGCTGCTGTATTTGTTTGGCAACCTCCTCCCCTCTCCAGCAGATGTTCCTTCTGTCTTGCCACCAACTATATCTTTTTATACCCTCCTCAATCCTACAACAAACATCAGCCAAGATCTAAGTATCCATCTCCAGAAACCCACAACAAAAGCACTGATCCAAACAACCATAATGCAACTGAAATAAAACCCTCGGCCCTTGGGAGCTGAAGAGGTTGCATTCAGTGTCACAGGACTAGTGAGTAATCCTTGGCAGCTCATGTGAGAAAGGCTTGAAGCAGCTTTAGTGACAGAGAACAGCATGAAAACAAATGCATGATTCAGATGTGAAAAATATTCTTTAGAAGAGATATTATCAGAAGCTCATATAGAACCTTCAATCACTTTACCATTCAGAAAAGCCAACATTTACAGCCATCTTCCAGATGTTGTTACACATGTCTGCCAGTGAGCATATAAAGCTAGTGGCTTAAAAGTAGGTGGGATTTCTAGTGCCTCCATTTTTAAACAAATTCCTTGAAACTGCTGAAATCACATCTCATAGAATAGCTTGAATCAAGTTTCGAAAAGTTTCCTCTGTGCGCGGCAGTTTCATCTGATGCTGAGTCTACACTAACAGTGCTCTCATAGCATTTGGGCCAGATTAAGACCTGAAGCAGTCACTGCTGAGCTCCTTGTCGTTCTGTGGTTGAGGAAGAAGTAAAGAGCTTTACTTGAATATAATCTATACTAACGCATATCAAGCAGTTAAGACAGATTGCCTTTAAATTACTGATATAAGACACAATACCATTTCTGAACCAAGGCACTCTGAGGTGTACCTGAGTAATATTCCTTCATTCCTTACCCTCCCTCCCAAAAATTATTTCTGTTTAGCCTTTCTTCCAAGTAGTAGGTAAAATTTAATCCTGTCTCTATATGTAGAAACAGACATTGCATTGCTCTTTTTAATCTGCTGAATGCAAGCAACTATCTGTGGCACTTTTAGGTACTTGCTAACATGGAGTAAATACTCCTCTGTACCATATTTTTACTAGTTATTTTATTATCAGGACTCAGCATGATCCTATTTAGATAATAAGCAAAGATGCCGCTAGGAGCAAACTGAGATGGGAGTTGGCATTAACCCTGCTCCACAGTTGACTGCTTTGAAGAAACCACATCCCATGCACAAAGCTACAAGGCGAGCTGAACATCTCCCTGTATTTCAGACCTTCCCTCTGCTTTAACGGCAAGCGCATGATCGCTGGTGTGCAGATGCTTATGGACTCATCACCTTGGGGCACAGCCCCGCCTGGCATTTAATTCTCCTGCTGTTACCTCTGCTTGCACAGTCAGCGTTTCCTTCTTCCTTAAGCACCTGCTTCACTCTGATGACTGATCTTTCATTTATTGCAACACTGAGAAATGGCCATTTGAGAGGAAAAGCGTAGCTCAAGATGCTCTTTGGAAATAGCCTTTGGATGTCAACACTTCTACAGTGCAGAAGGACTGCAAATCGAAAGCACATTTTTTTATTCTGAGCTCTAGTTTGTAAATGGATTAAGTGAAAAGTTAATCATTTTCCTATTCCAGTCATGTTCCTTTCAGCATAAGTGAAACTATCTTTGACAAATTTCTGGTGAGCCTCAAAGTTTAAATAATAGTTGTGACACTATTAACTGTACAGTGGCACTGGATGCTCTTTGCAACTGCTCTTGCACTGTCACCTTTACTACTGGAACTCTTCTTCCAAAACTGGCAATTTACCTTGTGAATCAAATTTATGCGGAAAGTTTCTTAAATGAGTTGGTACCTACAAGATGATTAAACCTCGACTCAACAATTTACTGAGCTTCAAGCTTAAAATATAGTAAATGAAATTGCATAGGTTTAAATATAAAGTCTTGAGTGACTAAAGGCTTTCCCTAAGGCATCAGCTATATTCGGATAGACATGCTAACAAAGATTTTGAGATTTTCTGAAAAAAAAATACATACTGAGTATTATCTTGAGAACTTTTGAGGAGAGAATTTTAAAAGCAAACACAAATATTTACACTGCAAATGCATTCGAATCGTATGGCTTGCAGGTCAGGGAACAGATCAGAGTGGTTTCAATTAGAGGTCAACACCAAAGTTTTGAATTTGAAATACTGCTAATTGCAATGTATTTCCTACAGATATTCTGGAGAACAAACACTAACTGCAGGAACTATGCAAAGCCTGTTTACAGAAAATAATGGAAGATAAACACAATTAAGCAAATTGCAGACTACTTGCAGTGTGAACAGCCTTTTATTACCTATACTATTTCCAAAAGATTATTAGTGAATTATTAGAATAGCAAAAGCAGAAAAGCATTGCCGCAAATATAAAATAAAAAAGTAATTAAAAAACTCCAAAATTAAAGACTCGATACCTTGAAATAATGGAAGTCTGCAGACATTTTTGGAAAACCTGGTTAGTCAAGAAATCAAATCACAACTTCCATGTTTGTTTTGAGGATTACTGGAAAAAATGACACTTTGCTCAAAATTCTAGTTCTTGAGACTTGTATATCCCCTAAGATTGTATTTTTGAATGGGTGGTGTCTTTGGTAATTTTTTCTGATTTTTTTTATTTTTATTTCAAATAAGTTAATGGCTCTTCCAGCAGAATCCTCAACACAGGTGCAGTGACATTAGGCTTTTATGATTCATTGCTTTCAGTTCAGAAATAATTCTATCAATAGAAAAGGCCATTAAATCAACGGCATCTACGTTAGGCAAGGTTTTAATCAGACTTGGCTGAAGTCCCTGTCCATTATGCAGAGATGCTATGTTCTTTACATTCCTGACAGAAAAAGACAGGATCGCTATTAGAAAAGAATTCAAGTGGTCTCTATGTACCATATACAGGAGCAAGGTAGGTACCTCCAGAAGATATCCGAGTACATTCATCTGCAACTAGTTCAAAAATGACGGAACTGGAAAATAAATAGCTGTTTTATGAAATACAGTTTGAGGAACAATCCTCACTAAAAAAAAAAAAAAAAGCCTTTCAAAAGTAAAATGCTTTGTGATATTTAGATGTTTATGCTTTCCCAAGCCATTTTGAAACACCCCATTCAAAGTCTTTTTTATTATTCCTTTAAATGCGATTTATTGTTCAAAGCAGGGTTTGTCGGGAAAGGGAACATATCAATGAACACATGGATGCTTTGAGCCTAAAATAGAAGAACTGCTTCAACTTCAATTTAATAATCAATATTATTGTTACAACATTATAGTGCAGTATTTGATGGAATTAGAGATCCAAATCCTTTACACACACGCAGCAAACCTGCCTGTGCAGTGATAAACCGTCAGCGAAGGGACCTGTGAAAGCCGTTTGGCTTGTACGAGCTCTGCCACAAATCGCTGTTAAGAGCACCAAACATTTTCACTGTAATTTCTGTATTCATCCTGTTTGAGGTTTCCATTGGAAATCCATTTCTAGTTAATTACCTCCAAGAGATGGTGACCAACAGCTCTACAGCAACCTCAGGCAAAACCAGGCCTCAGATGCAAAGCGGAGGAGCACACAACGTTTTGTTATATACGGACAAATTAATTGCTGATCAGGAACACAGCTACAGCCCAGTCGAAGCAGGCTGCACAGAGCTACAGCAGGGCCCTGGTACTGCCCAGGACACAGATGTGTGGGTGCCCTTGCTGAAACATCTCAAACACCTGCTCCTGAGCACTGCCAACCTCCTACCTTCTCCTGGCTCACTCTTCTTGCAAGAATGGGCCACAAACATCTCCCTGCAGAGGGAAACATGCAGAGGGAAGGCAGCAGCGCTCCACAGAACACAACAAGAGGTGATGCTTGGTTTGTTCTCTCAAGGGTCATACTTTGAGACCTGTTTGTTGCTATTTAATTACCATATATTTGGATTTAGAAAGCATATAGCTTAATGGGTTGTTATAAACTGATTTCTCATTTTAAATGGACATGTTCCTCACATTTGGTTTTAAGTAGAACAATATTCTTTCTTTCATCCCAAAAGATTACCATCTTGGTTTAATGAGTACAATGAAATAGATAGATCTGTCTTCCTTGCATTTAGCTTTCCAGATAGCTGGTATTCAATAAATGTGCTTGTACACATTTCTGTGTACAAGCACAGAGAGAAACATTTTAAATGTACATATACAGTTGTTTGCATGAAAAAAGTTCAGAGGAAGACTAATGTAGGACCCATTCAGTATCATCTAGTTTGTTTTAGACCACATTTCTGGAAGCAGAGACATCAGTTCTGGAAGCAGAGACATCATAAACTTTTTTTAAAAAAGTAATTATAAATTATTGAATATTGTTAAAAAGCACAAATTACAACTTGCTATCTCTGTCTACATACCTATCACTGTCTACTCAAAATTTAGTTAAACATTTTCCACAATAAGAAACGAAGAGCAACCATACAAAAGGATTCATGCCATTTTAAAGAAAGGGCAAGGAAGGGATGTGAATGACCAAATTAATAACTTCGGGGTTAACCATCACTTTTTTTGTTCCATGCATCTCAGGAGAGCCACAGGAACAAGTGAGCACATACAGAAGTGGAATCACAAATATACATTGGCACAAAGAATTAAGGCAGCCCCAGTGCTCTATTCTGCATGATGACTGATGGAAGTAATGCATGAAATGCACCAGTAGAAAATTAAAACTGACACCAGAAAGCTAAAGGCTTTTGAGCCATTCAGCTACTTCAGACATTAACCAATTTCTTTCGGGCTTTCCACTATCCATTCTTCTAGCTTATTCTTTTCTATTCCTACCTATTATTCATTGAGCAGAAAACAAGCACAAAGGCACACAGGAAGCAGTAAACAAAAGTTCTTTTCGCGCTCTTTCAAACCATTTGTAGCCCAGGCCTGGGCTGCCCAGACTGACTGGCATACACCCCAAAATAATGCTCTTAAAAAGACTGCACAAAGGTTTCTCACTTTGAATATCAAGAAATTGTGTGCTTTAAACATTCAGGATCCCCAAAAATGAAATACTGCCCTAACTGGCCCTTCTCTTTTCACTGCCCCTCCTTTTTTTTTATTAAACATTCTGAGCATTTAGTTTAATTTTCACAAATAGCTCCACAAACATTGTTTAAGGATCACTTGCTCTACATACTACATTCAGTGGTGCTCCTCTTCCAATACAGAGATTTACTAATCTCCATCCTTCTTGCAAGACCAGTACTTATCATAAACATCATAAACCTGACTGATATGCTTCGTCCAAGCAAAACTCACTCAAAATACTCCATTTTAAACATCATAAACCTGACTGATATGCTTAGTCCAAGTCCAAGCAAAACTCACACAAAATACTCCATTTCCTCTGTACACAAAATAAATAGCCTGATAGGTGTACTTAGCTAATGTCAGAGGGTTGTCTATAACTACACTTGAAACTACGTTTCCAAAATTTGGTTTAATTAAGAAATAAGAAAAAAGCACTTTAAGAATATTCTTAAAGCTTAATTATGTCAGAAATACCTGATTTCTTTTTTGGGGATGTAGCTGGGTAATTTCCCTGAAAACAGGAGTACGGCTCCAACAGTATTGCACATTCTCTGAAAACTGTCAGAAGAGGTCACAAAATCATTTTATGAAATAACAAATTTCAGTTAATACAATTTGAGAGAATTTGTTTCTAAACTAAATTATCACAAAAAAACTCACAAAACAACCAAAACTAAATCAACAATAACATCACTGACTGTACACCAGAAAAGGTTGCAGTTCAGTGCAAAACACTCTAGCCCTGTCTGGATCCAGCCCTGGGCATCACTGCATTTTAAGGAATTGCTTTAAAATATTTTTGAAATCTTAAGAATGGGAACAGGGGAGGAAAACCATTTATTTTTATTTTTTCAGTGTGCTTGTGTTACAGATTAACACGCTTTTCTTTTAGCTTTGAGGCCTTTTTTTTTTTTAATGCCATTAATATATTGGCAGAACAGTTACACAAGGCCTGGAATTTCCCTAACAATTCTTCCTCCCTCTGTAGCGTGTGCAACAGTAAACCACCAGAAAGGCCAATGTCATAGCTGGGGTGGGTAGGGGAAGGGGCATCAAATTCCTTGGCAAAAGTCACACTATTTTTTGACAAAGAAGAAACTTGAAAGAAACTGTTCCAGTCCCTGACAAGACAAGAATAAATACATAAAAAATTCAGACTGTATCAGGTCACCTGTTATAAGCTAGGTTCTGTAAAGAAGACTGCTAGCTCAGTATGTAGTCCCTCTGCCTTCCCATCCTCTGAAGGGAGACGCTCA
>NW_010585441.1:76455-117397 GCF_000705375.1 Tinamus guttatus | reverse complement strand
AACCACACGGCTCCAGGCAAATTCTTCTATGTCATCAATAGGGTAAGAAAAATCAGAATTTTTTTCTAACTTTGGGACTTAGTTGCATTGTGCTAAGGAAGGAAAACGCTGAAAAATCACAAAATAATCCCAAAATATGAATCAAGTGTTAACAAATAAGGCTATAAAGCATTAACTAATAAAGTTATAACCACAAAAACAAAACAAAACAAACAAAAGACAAAGAGGGCATTTCACGCAAAAGGTCAAATAAAACATTAACACATTACATGACTGCTTTCTTTTAACAGAAGTGCTGCCTTGCAATTTAGTCATAAAGCCTTGGTACATAAGCAAGGGGGCATGCAGGCAGCAGTCACGTGTGTGCCATGGAGAAAAAAGAGACCTTCTTAGCAGACCAAAAAGGGGTGTTGAAATAATACTAAAATCACTGCATAACTTACCAAAGCAAGCCCAGGACCAGTAAGCCTATGCTCATTAAAGCTAGCATAATGGAAAAGAAGGAAAAGGCTAGGAGAAAAGGGAGAAAAAAAAATCATGTTTGCCTGATCTTAAGAATGCCAACAGCTTTGTGGCAAGGCATCTAACCCACTTTCAGGTTAAATAAATACATCTCTACTCAGACCAGACACAGTGCCAAGAAAAACCCAGTTGCTTTTCAAGGTTACCTCAAGGAGGCTGGCAAAAACATATTCCACCTGCTGTCTTCATGCCAAGTTTCCTCCCATTCCTGGTTTCCTACAGATGCCAAGCCCTGTTCCAAAGATAGGTGCTCATGCCAGAGCAAGTGCTCTGCTACCACAAAGCATTTCCCTGAATCATGAGCACAAGAGCAAAATAAATGGCAAGGCCCCGAGCCTTTCTCCATAGGCACAGCCAAAGAGGAGGCAATAGCAGATGCTTCTCTACACATAGCTCAGAGAGGTGAAGTAAAGTGAGGAAAGCAGGAGCTTGGTGACCTCCCAGGCTGAGCAGGCTGCAACACAGCTCAGCCCACACACATCATCTGCTGCAGCCACTGCTCAGAAATGTTCCCACCAAGGCCACCACTGCAGAGAGCAGGGCTGAGCCACAAAGCCCAGCAAATGGTGGCTGACTGGCGATGATGCGGCCATTCACAAGGCAAAAACCAAAAAGCATTCAGAAAAGAAACACTGTAGAGAACGAGCTTCCCAAAATTCACATGTATTCCCATGGAGGGTTGCTTCAAATACATACACAAGAAAGGTAAGACTGCAAGAAGTTTTGCAAGCATTATTGCTCCTTCAGTAAGTTATTCTCTTTACTTAAGATTACCGTTCAGGCAACACCACCTCATGACTCTAGAAAACACTGCCCATTGCAACAACCCTCTCTGCACAAAAAGCAAAACCAAACAGGTGTTTATTCATTTAAATGATTCTACATAATGCATGACTAATGGGAGAAGAAATATTGTGTATAAAGCCATTCTTTTCTTTTTCATTATAATTTAAGTATATGGAGTGAGACAAATAACAAAAGGAAGTATGCAAGTATACTGCAATGGATGCCAAATAAGTGCCAGGGTAAACAGCTCATTCTCTTTTTCTCCCATACGTACACGAGTTACTATATCACTGTGTTAAACCAATGGTAGGTACAACACAGACAGGATTTCTCAATACATATCCTTTCTAACAAAAGACAAGTTCAGAAACTCAGTCTCCTTCATGCACCATCACTGCAAGGGGCAAAGAACATCCCAGGACACTTCCTCCTTCAGGCTCTGTAATAGGCAGTGGCTACGCAGCAGGTTCATGATTTCCCCCTCACTTCATTCCTCTCCTTACCCAAATAAAGAAAAATGCAGTATGGGATGGAGAGACAAAAAAGCACACATGCAAGAGGCAAAGGAGAGCACGCAAGAGCTATGAGAGAAATAAAACATGCCAAATCCTCAAGACCTGGTACATACTTCAAGAAACATTTCCAAGGGGAATATACAGCTATCGGTTCTTTTGTTATCTAGTATTGAGGATTTGCATCTCTTGCATGAAAGATATTGTAATTTTTTACAGTCCAGTTTCATGAACACATTTAATACTGTTTCCACGCCTCACTCATGTTATTGTGCCCCAGAAGATGCCATGACCAGCTAACAAATTCCATATTCTTTGCTTCTGGCAATGCAGAACTAACCAGCAAGTTATTTTAGCTGTCACTGTTACTGCATGAACAAACTTGAGTTTTTTAGTTTTAATGATTCTTGAAAAATAAAAGTCCCACACATTTCCCAACTATGCTAAGCAAAGGAAAGGAAATACTGGAGGCCAATGGGAAGATCGGTACTGCAAGATTATTACTGCTAATACTTGGCTTTCAGGACCTAGAAAGTCTTGCTTCCTGAAACAGAAACTAGTAAAATGAGGATACTGAAAGTAAAGAGAATGAAGTTGAGCAGCTGAAAGTTAAAGAGATTCCAGCCCACACCTTCAAGTTTCAGTGATTTCAATATTAACTCTAGCAGCTAACATATACTTTCAAAATAAAGCATGAATCGTTCAAGATTGTTTCTCTTTCAACTAAAGCAGAACATAAGACATGCTGTGAAGAATAAATTCCTAATGACCTTCCCCACAGGTTTTCTTACAAACCTGAGAATAAACTTGGTGTTAGTAATATTTCAAAAACAAGTAGACAAAAAGATAATCTAACTTCAAAAATAATGAAGCTAAAGACTTTGCCAAAATGCTTATGCTGCAGAAGGGCACAAGTGAGTTCAAGCAGTCCTTTGCTATAAAAAACCCCACCCACTTAAATGTTCCACAGGCTACTGCAGTGGGCAGCTTGTTCAAAGGCTTCACAATCACTTCTCAAACTCCTTGTTTTTATTGCGGATGGAGTAGTTACACACACACCCTGCCAGCTTGCAGGCTCTTTTAACATGCCTTTTGGAGGAGAGGGAAAAAAAAAAAAAGGAGTAGTTCTTTCAATTTGCTAAAGAGAGGAAAACCTAAGTTTAAATGTTTAAATCTCAGATTTAAATTAAGGCAACTCCTTCCACGCAGCTGTCTCAGACATTAATAATCATGAGCTAGTTGGACAATGAAGGTCTGTGAACATCTCTGAAGGCCTGTTCAAGATCAGTAATTAAAACAGTTAACAACTACTTACAAATTAGCTTTAAAAACATTAAAGGCATGTTACAGAAAAGCCACAGGGTTATTGGAATGTAATAATATGCAGTCACAGCCCCCTTTGAGGGTCTGACTTCATCCAACACCATGCACACTAGGCAGTTGGACTTCTGTTTTAAAGCACTTCCCCTGCATCAGGCTGAGATTTCAGATGATGAACCTTGCCTGGCAAGAACCGCATTGTCACAGAACTATAAAATTCTCCAAAACAGGACGTTACAGTACAAGTGACTTAGAAGTGACGCCTCCCAAGGACTATTAAACTCTTGAGAAAGATTGCCTGGAATCACCGGAGGCATCATCTTGCAAGCGCACACATATGCAAACCTGACCCAAAAGCCAACCACGCTTCACAACAGGCAACAATCTGTGCACAGCAAAACTAAGAGAAAACAGATACCCACATCAATACAACTGTTAAACTCAAGCCTGTGGCTGTCACACGTCGGCAGCTTCATAGCAAAGACAAGACGGCAAAGACACCTTCTTACTGTTAACACAAATATCGCTACCTGGACGAGCAAAGAAAGCCAACAGCAAAAAAAAGCTCTGACCTTGTACATCTAGGTGTTATCTATATACTTTCCCCTCCTGAGCTTCTACTAATGCTCCCTTCAGCACTTGATGCTCATGATCATATCAACATGTCCCAGATTATGTTTTTAAAAATAATAGGTAAAAATCATGAGGGGAATGAAAAAACCCATGCGAAGGCCGCACCTACAGAACAGAGAAGGGAATGATACTCAAGTTACATGAAAAGCTACTCTGCAACATGCCGTCTACTTTATGTGCTTTTCATAGAGCATACATAATGATTTCAAAAATGCTTTCCATAAAACCACTAGTAATACCAAAAACCTCCAAAGACTTATGCTAGACCACTTATTTATTAAAGTCAGAACATAAAATTCAGACTGGAACACACAAAAACTATAAAACACTTATTTCATCATCTTCTTCCCTATGAATTCAAACTACATCCTACACTTCATGTTTGACCTTGTCTCTTCACCATAACTTTGTCTCTCAAGCTCCTGCAAAAATAAGAGCACCTAGCATTCTCTAAGAACAATTTGCTGCATGAAACCTTGTTTAATTTTGTACAGAAGATCTTATTTAAAGTCAGAACAATCTCCTCAAGTGTGACCATTCCCACAGGAATGAGAAGAAATCCTTCCTATTGAAATCAGAGCAGGAAAATAAAATGGAATTCGCTCTTGTTTCTGGCAAGAAATGCATTCTCAAATCCCACTTGGCCTTGTATTGCTAACAATAGCTTCTTCTTTCCATACTACCCTGAAGTGCATTTTTAATCTTTGCAAGACTCTGGCTTCCTTGCTTTATTTAACACATTTATACATGTATTTAACATAAGCACATCCACCCACCCATGTAAGCACCCTCATTTCTATCATGTACTTTCTACTTAAGTTGAACAAATAAAGAAAACTGTGAACAGAACTAAACCTCAAAATAAGTTGGGAGTTAAAAGAGTCCTTAAACTGTGAAATAAAACCTGTTGCTATTTGATCAAATAGCATGCGTGACCTAACATTTCAGGCCGCACCCTTATCTAACTGATGCTAATTTTACTCCCGCATCATTCCACTCAATTCCAAAAGGTCAGGATGATTTCAGTTAGCAATTATTTAAAGAGCTATATTTTTTTTTCTCCTAGGAATTAAATACACTAACTCTTTTCTGATTAACATAAGCACCTCAAAATTGTCCTACCTTTAGCATCACTGTGATCTCAGCTTCACAGTCAACTTGATTCACTGCCACTCAGCACTGAACACTTCAGCACAAATCCTAAGATTCTGCTCCTAACTGAGCGTTGCAAATATTCGCCCATTTATCCTGAAATGCTGAGGCTCAAGAGAGCATTAGAAATTAAAAGCAGCAAGTAACATTCAAAACAATCTGACTGCAAAAAAGCTGTTTTTGATTTTTTTTTCCTCATTACAGTTTAATGTTATGCTAGATGGAAATGAAAAAAATGAGGAAAAGAAACAATGAAATTACACATCACGTTCTGCTCTCCTGAATCTATTATAATTTCACAATACTTATCAATGAAACAACTACTCAAGAGAAGCAGATTGCACATTTTATCTCAGGCTGACTTCAACTGCTTACAACATTAGTTACAGAACAATTTCCAGACCATATGCTTTTGTCATGTCAACAGTTTCTAAAGATAATAAATGTTCTTCAGTATCATGCCTGACATAACTGAGCATATGAGCAGGCTGCTAAAATTATATGGAGAATGTACAAGCAAGCTCTTAAATTAATGCTCTAATGACTTCTACCAAGGTCCAGTCCTGCAGTGCAACGGAAGGATTTGGAGAGGAATGCAGACTCCATGACAGCCAGCCATCAACAGAAACCAAATGTCGTCACACCAGACATCCAACGTGAGACTCCACGTTGCATTGCACAACGTCCACCGCGCCTCACATGGCTCTTGATGGTTCAAGCAAGTTTACGCCCAGCCACGCGACGCTCAATCATATTTACATCCTGATGCGGAGTTCCCTGCTATAGGCTCTCCCAGATTGAAATATTGCTCACTACTGTTAAACTGCCAATTTGAGAGCTTTGGAAGGGGGATCGTTTTTGAAAGGCAGGAAAACAACAGTTAAGAAAAGCAGGCCTACCGTCAAGTTCACCAGATGTGTTACTGCTCTAGGCCCAAGCATATTTGCAGGGTGAGAATGGCACAGCGCCACAGATGACTCCTCCTCAGCGATGGGGTAGCACAAGTTAGATACAATTGCCAGGTTGAACTGCAGTACACATTAAGGCCGAATATGAAAGTAATTTTCTAAAAAAGCCAATTAATTCAGCATAAAATCTATAAATGGAAAACAAATATGGTAGAAACCTAAATTTACTGCTGCAAATGAAAACGCAGAACTATCAAACTGAGATGAACTTTCAATCATAAGTATCTATAGCCTTAGGTAAGATGTAAAAAGTAGGTGAAGTTAAAAGTACAATATGACAACCCACTGAATCACAGCATTTCACATTTTTCTTGAAGATGTGGCTCCTGCTGTCCTGCAATTGCAGTGCTTTTTTCAAGAAACGTTTTAGCTTGAAGTAGCAGGAAAAGTTGAAAGCAGGAAAAGACCCCAAACCCAAAAAGCATGCAACTAAAGAGCTAGGGTTGAGGGGGAAGCCCTTGACCAGTGGAACTCCAATACTGCAAACAGTTGAGATACTTCTGAGAAAGCATAAGTACAATTCACTTAACTGCAGTGAAAAATAGCCCAAATAGGCTTGGATGCGTTTGCACACAGCTTATTCGCTTTTTCTTAAATTACATTTAAGTTACAGCCCACTGAAAGACTTTTTCACTTTCAGGCTAAGAAAAATACTACTGAAAAACACATGGGCCAATCTTAACCTTCATCCCCATCCAAAGAAATCGAGAGAGTTAACATTTAGACCTTATCCCATCACGCACAACTGTAAATATGAAACCACTGTCAGGCTTCTTTCACCTGAAATTTTTGTACAAAAGTTATCAAACATGGCACCACCTGGAACCATAGTCACAAATAACATCATGGCAACTTGCATTAGAAACAAGTAATCCTTATTCCACTTTACTCAATATCTTTCAGTCCAAGCCCAAAGGCACAGCACCAGGAGATCTTATTAGATGATAATTATAGAAACACTGCTGAAGCATGCTTGACCCTCAGCACAGGCAGTATTGTGTTGCTGTCTTAACATAATTAAACGGTCTAAGGCCAAGGAATAAAAAACAAAATGTGTAACAATAGAGAGTGAAGTGACTAGAAAATGCAGTTAAAATATTTAAACTTTACACATAGTAACTCAGAGAATCTGAGCTCAAGAATTCAAAAAAAGTTTTTAGGCAAGATTGTTTCCCCAAGCCTTAACTATTTAAATTCAATGTAAAATCATCAGCACTTCAAATAAAAATATCTTAGTCCAGTGATAAGTTGACTAAAATTAGTCTTATTTAGTAACAACTTTGAGTGGAAAATATTACTCAGTTTTCTCATTACAGGATGACACTCCATGGAAAATCTGAAGAAAGTTAAAAGAAAATTTTAAAAATGGTAGAAAATGGCAATCTTCAAACTTTCACAGCCAAAATTACCCACACCACTAGTGAAAAAAAGATCTGCATAAAGAACATTTCTAAAATCTCTGTATTCCTCCTAAACTTGAGGATAACTTTAAAAAGGTTACTGATTATGAGTACACTGAAACAAAGTTTACTAATGCACAAGATGGAAGGTCTTACTTGAATAATCCTAATTAAAAAAAAAAAAAAAGCTTGCCCTTTAGCCT
The DNA here is from genome assembly GCF_000705375.1 of Tinamus guttatus. Next base: position 109,901 of record NW_010585441.1, on the reverse strand, counting down.
GAAATACATACTGCACAGAAACAGCTCCTGCTGTAAGCTATAGATGAACCATGCTTTCAGCCTGAACATCAGATAAGAGCTAAGATGGAAACCATTTTCTAATGAAGTAAGCAGCTGTCCAGACAAATAAAAAATAAACTTACCTATACCACAGTTCTACTAACATAGTTAATAAATTATGGAAAGAAACTAGGATTTGGAAGAGGTTGAAATATCTTAATTTAAAAAATAACAACAAAAATGGATTTAATACTTTAAAAATGAATGCTGCAAACAATCCAGTGCTTTGCTCTGTCAAGTTCAAAATAACGTAAGTATTAAATATGTTGATCACTGCAAAATCTGCAGTGCAAGGTATTAATAAGCATATCCAATAACACATTGGCAAACAGAAAATAGTTTAAAATTCATCTTTCATAAAGTGGATGAATTTCAGGGGGACATTTATACCACTTCGTTCAATTCATTTTGCATCACTTTATTTTTAATGCCAGTTTACTAAGTAAAAGCCATCCCAGATGCTTATCTAACCATAAGTGTTTGTGTGTTGCTACCTTTTTGTTGCCGATACAGTCAGGTCAGCGCTGACGTGACTCCGGCTTTTCCAAAGACAGCAGCACAAAGTCCCGACTGCTCTGGCTCTTTTCCCATAATCCCCTGTACCAAAGGTGGCAAAGGGCTGCTCGCAGGGTGCTCAGACCCCAGCATTTGTTTTACATGTAAATGGCAACAAAGATCTTTCTACAAAGATCTTTCTTTCTACACCTCAAGGAAGGAGGAGAAAGGCCACAGCCCACTGGTCCCGAGTGGAGTCTTGCTTACACAACATCATCCCTTAATCTCTTTGGAGAAGCTGAGATAGCTCAGCACTGAGAAAAAAGTCATCCTAGAGGTTATTTAAAAGACAAAGAAAATAAAGAAGGAGAATTGGAGAAAGGGCGCCCAAGCTGCAACGGTCCTTCTCCTCAAATATAACCACCGATGATCTTAAAAACTTCATTTTTGTTCTCTAAATGCCTCAGTATGTTTGAACAACTTTATATACATATACATATATATGTATACATACACGCACATACACACTCCTAAGCCCAAAGGCACACTATGTGTGTGTGTATTAACTGTGCACATATGTGAGCATAAAATGTCTACACACACATGCCCCCATGTATAAATGCACACACTGAAACCTCAGCATTCCCATCTTATTCGGGCAATACAATAAAAGCTACTTAGTATTTGTAGGCTCTAATTTCTTCTATCAGTCCAGCCTCACATGATTGTGTTCTCCAACCCATTTCATGTGGCACTTTCACCCTGTGGAGCTACAGAGCCCTCACAAGTAAGTCAGATCTATAAGGTACTCTATAAGGGCTTAGATTCATTTTAGAGTTCCACTGAATGAAATGCATCTCCTGTCTATGAAAGATATCACAAAAAAAATCAAACTGTATTTTCTCCCTCCAGTTCACTATGGCAATCTGAAGCAAATGGTTTGAAACTGGAGGCTCAAATTTTAACTGTTACCTTCTAACAGATAGGGCAATTTTCAGAGATCCTGTCAAACATACAAATGTTCCAAAGATGTCACCTGGAAGAGCGCATACTGACCGCAGTTTGTAAATTATAGCTCTTCTATTTAGGCTGATAGATTAGTGACACTAATAGCCTGATTTTAGGAGCAGTCTAACACAAAGGAGAGAAAAGAGGTGTAGTAAACTTGAACACGTACAAAACAACTGAAAGGAGGCAAGAAAGAGCAGTTGTGAGAGCAAAACAAAAGGAGTGCACGAATTAGTGCTACCCAGTATGCAGTCTAAGGGAAAAAAAGTATTTCTATTATCATTTGGCATGCTTTAAAATGAAGGAGTCTATCTACAAAGAATATGATGATTATTTCTAAAACACCAGGAAAATTCCTTTATTATTTTCACCTCCTATTCATCATTTTTGAGATGCTTGAGTAGTATATCATGTTTCAGTCATTGACACTGGTGACAAAGATGACAAAACATAACCAACTTCAGATCACTGCACACTAAATATAGCTCTTAGCATCTTTCTTTCTCACTATGAGACATAAAGATAATATGATACACGTGCAATGTGTATGTATATCATATACATACATAAACGCTTACAACTAACAAAAGTCTTCATTTGCCTTGAAACTGCACAAATAACCTACCCTATCTGCGTATGTTATGTCAGATAAGGCTAGTCACCTTATACTTTCCATCACAGACTGATTTTTCTCTTAAATAAGCCTCATTTCCATTCTGCTTAATTTTTACATTATAATTTTTTCCTAGATGCTCAAAGCTGAAAGTCGGTAGTGATGTCTCCATTTGTCCGGTGGTTAAACTTGGCACAAGCTCAGCATGTCACAGGAACGAGGTGTGAAATCACACAGACAGCTGTATGTTACACTCTTCTCTGCAGGAGCATTAAACCATCAAGCTCTTCATTAGAGCCTGCGGTCATACGTGGACAAGATGCACAGGGAGCAAACTAATGGATGCTCAGCAAGCCAGAATTCAGTATTTCCAACAAAACAAGCTCTGCTCACTGAGCTCATGATCTCCCTCCACATGATTCCCCCATCAAAGCATTCAGGCCAAGCAAGAGGATCCCAAGGCTTAGAGCACATGAGAAGGCAAGACCACAGCACGTCATTAAAAACACATCACAACCAGGTACAGAGGAGGGAACCAAATGCAGGACAGTTGAGAAATCCTCTAGGGACTCACTTCTGAAGTGGTTTTAATCCACAGAACTTCACTGGCTGCAGAACAACTGTCCTGGTGGATGCTTGCTAAGGGCATGGCCTGGCCTCAGGAACTCTTTCTATAAATAAAATGGAAAGTGCTCGCTATGACCTTCCTTTAAAAAAAAAGTCCCTGCAAAGCATTTCCCACATGGGTATTTCATTTACTTTCAAAAATAGAAACCTTAAAACATGTTTGTCCAACACTTGATGGGAGCTTCCTTGGTTCTGTGCAACAACTTTGTTGCGAGGTGTCTATCTTGATCCCTACATACCTTACAGCTATCCTGCATAATGAGATTTAATGCAATGTACATAATGCTAGCAAAAGCTGTGACAGCCTCTGCAAACAGGAAAGGGAGCACGAGTGGCCGCACACATCAGCGCATTAGGGGAATGCGACTATTACAATGGCTGGCTTGTTTAACTCTCCTCTTAAATCATTCCTGATTAATCAACGGCAAACATGACAGCTGGTAATTTAGAGCATTTTTTTCATTAACAAGAAATAGGAGGCCTCATTAGGATACGATGAAATTATATATTTTAGATTAGCAGCATGAACATAATTATAGCATAAAATTCTGAAACAGGTGAAACAATAGCACTGATTCAAAATATCAGCAAATCTCTTCTCACACAACTGAGTTACAGTAAGTTTTATTTAGAGGGGTTATGCAGCTATGTGTTCAATTGATGAAAAACAGGTTTCATCTATAATGTCTAACAGACTTGAAAAACAAAAATAAGTGATAATGATGATAAAAAATGATAAATAATAAAAATGAAGCAGTGAAAGTATGCTGAGGAGAGAGAAAAAACAAAATGGTACTACAGGTGAAATGCATTTCTGCTTCCATTCTTCTGACCACAAGCCTGAACTACAAAATTGGTGTTAAACTCAATGAATTTGAGATTAAACGGTTCAGAGAGAAGGCCAGTCTGGATCAGCTCTGAATAATCTAACATGTCTCTTCTATTTGATTTATGACAGTCTGCACTGCATTATGAAACATAACAGGAAAAATGAAGAAAAATAAGGACAATGCATAAAAATAACATTTTAGATCTGTGAGTGAACTTATGAAAAATAAGAAATTCAAAGACCTTGACATTTTGCTTGGGCATCACAGTTTGTACTGAGGTATATCCCTGAAAAGGAAGAAACTATGCAAAGTCTCTAGATTTATGGTCATGCCTGACAAAATTAATCAACAAAAACTGAAGTGTGTGAACATGAAGTAAGTTCCAAATCTCAGAGTTTAGTCTTTTCATTCGGGATTTCTATGCTATTCTAAAACAATTTAAAAATATGCATTTATATATTGTTCAAATAGTGTTGCCTAAAAATAAAAACACAGACAGATGCAATAGCAGTATTTTTATTCAGAAAAAGAGACATAGCAGGGATATATCTGGTTATGTGTATCTCCCCTAGGTAGCCCTCCTTTATACAGTATATGTATATATTTAAAACTACAGGACTGCTTAATACAATGCAGCCCCAAACACCTAATAGTGTTACACACCATGTAAAGTAGAATTCTGGACAGGCTTGTAAAAACTTTACAGTTTCATCATTCTCAAGACAGACAGTCACAGTTTATACAAGCAAGCTCAGCAGTACCTAAAGGTTGGTTTGGTGAAGTTTTTAATCACTTTTTTTTTTTTTGGGGGGGGGGGAGGAGGAGGGAGTAGGAAAAAATAAATACACACAAATGAGTATCAAGGAAAAACCTGAGAAACAAGAAGACTTTTTTTCAGTATTAGGAAATATGCCCATTCTGCTCAAAGCAATACATTTGAAGAGGGACAAAATTATTGCAGTTTGCTGGCACATTAACTCCCCGTAGACCCTCACTAAGAGAACAGCAATTGTAGTGTACAGGTGCCGTAAGGATACGTATTGAAATCTACTCACATACTTACCATTAGTTAGCTTTGCTGCATTAGACTCACAACAAAAGCTCGCTCACAGTATTACTGATTAGTTAGATAGCAAAATGACAACCAGCAGTCACTTGGAACATAGGTATTTTCAGGCATGTTTGTGATAACTAACCAATATTACCTTTTGGTCTTCTGTCATAAAAATAGAAGCTAGTATCTCCCATCTAATCCTTTAGTGCTGAAGTTGAAGCGAACACATCAAATAAGATTAGTATGCTGAGTGATTTCTACTGTAAATGTAACTCCCACATTAATGCAGCAAAATGTGTGGAAGATGCTTATTTACAGGTCTGCTCCATTAGATGTATCTCAATTTAACAAATACGCAAGAGAAATTAAACACACTGAACACAACACTGCTTTCATGCATCTTTTATGGCACAGACAAAATTAACCAGAAGATAAAGTAATCAAATTCACTGAAGATGACTTATTAGGAAGAGTCACTATAGCATTATGAAAACACACTGTTTTTTTTTTCCACTGAAATTAGATACTAAAGCATCGCATTTCCTAATACTATCATACACTAGATCACAAAATGGACCAGTGCTTTAATTTATGATCCAGCGGTCAAACAAGGAGGTTTGTATGATTTTCTAATGCTTGCTGACTTCTGTTAATGTGCTTGCAGTGGAGGGGTGCTAAATACAGACCAGGTGGCTTTTTCACAACACACTAAGCACAAAGGAAACATCCAGTCTGAAATCAACTCCAACTCAGGTATTGAAGTTTCCAGTTGTGTTGCCCAAACAGAACACACAATTCACTGCACTCCCAGAATGGAGGACAACGGCAGCACTTTTCTCAACTGCATTCATTTTAACCTGCTGCATAAGCAGTGCTGCTGACCACAAGGGCTGGAGAGAGACTATGTGGGAATTTTCCCATCATTTAGACACTGGGAATCCATCTGGAAAGCTACCCTAGCTTTAGACAGCGGGTGCAGTTGCTTTGAAATGAAGCCCCATTCATTGGGTTTGTGCAGTTTTGATGCACATTAGCTAAATCTCCTCTTGGAGAAAACTAAACTACAAGCTTTGCTCCAGACAAATAACAAATGTGCTCCAACTCCTCAGGGGGAAAATAAAAGTCCAAACGAATGACTAGCCTTTTAAACAGAACTGAACTACATGCATGCCAAGGACGTACAGCTCACGGAACTGACTGAACACAATTTGAAGACCCCAAGCTACTTTAATATACAATTAAAGGCCTCGGCACTAATGTCAGTATCTAGGTTTGATTTTTTGCACGGATTTTTTAGTTTGCACGTAACTAGAATTTGGATTTAGAGATTTATATATGATCATATATGGTTATATATGAGATTTATATATGATTTATATATGATCAATTAGGAGGATTCTGGGAGGATTCCAGCTTTTGAAACAGAATACCTTCATGCACGACCAATTTAGTCCCACAGACTTCCAAGGCTAGTAAAGCAGCTACCCTCACCTCCAACAAAATGCTGATGACAGCATTAAATTTTAAGATCCTGCTCAGTCATGACAGTACTCACGCTCTTACAGTGCTGTTCACAGGAACAGAGAATGAGGTCATGGTCCAAAACTTCCTCTCTCCACAGTATCGTGCAAAAAGCCTTCCTTATTTAGCAGCTTAATAGAAGTGGTAATGTTTCATAGATCAGAAGCAATTTACTCCAAGACCTTCTGAGAACAGCAGCATAACTCACGGCTATCAATGCATACAGTTTCACCTCATTTCAAATACTAAAGGGATTTTAAGGCAACCAAGCTGTTTCCAGTCAAATGGTCATTGCAGCAAGCAAGATACCCATTTATTTTCACTGTGTTTCATTTCACATTTTAGAAATTAATGAAATTCTTGGCAGTATCTGCTTCAGCTCTTAACTAGGCCAATTTGCATAATCCTCAACTGGCAACTCAAAATAAATTACATTCCTGAAAGTCCCCACATGGGAGGCATATTTAGGAAGACAACTGCACAGGAAAGTTGTAGGCAGCCTGAACTTGGGTGAAGGAGTTGCTGCTTATGTACATCAAATAGAGAGTTCAACCACAATAACATATGGATAATCCTTCCCTAGATAGACAGTGTTTCATAGAATTTACTCCATGAATTCTGCCATGCAGGGAACAAACTGTCTAGAAAATATTTCCAGGATGTGGCCAATCTCTCCTCCTCTCACATCCTGAGCAAGAGGAGCAAGGAAACACTAGCACACGGCTCCTTCCCCTACTCCTCCACACTTGGATTCACACTACCAAAAGTCATTACACAGTTCACTACCAGCTGAGTAGCAATGAGTAATCAGTAAATGAGTACCCACCATTCGTGGCTGTTAACACATCATGACAGATTGTAACTACCCTCTCATCCCTATGCCATACCAGTAGCTACAGTTCACCAAGAACAGAAACAATATACATTTAAAAGTGGCAAGAATAATTGTGAAAAACTTTAATTAACAGCTAACGTCTGTCTTTTGTTGTTGTTGAGCAAAAGAGGGTCAGGAGACTAAATACTACACAACCATGGTTGCTTTCTTCATTCAAGCTATAACCTACACTCTTGGACAGATATAGATTTTATTTCTCTCTCAAAGCCTTACTTTGTTTTAAAAAAATAAAGCAGTATCTTTCCCTGAGGCTTTTCAAAGCTCTAACATCACTTTTTGCAATGGCTTTTGCCCACCAGGCTGGGCCACCTTAGAGGAACCTATTCTTAGAGCAGCAAAAATGCAACAAGAACCATCTGAGACCAAACACAAGGATGTTCTTGTACCATGAACAACTTCCATTTCATGGGGCATTGAGATCTTCCCAATCTGTGCCACTGGTGAAACAAACAATTATTAGCCAGTAGCAGTCAGAGGAGACAAGTAAGAAAAGCTGAAAAGATCTCTCCCCGCCTCCAGCCAGAGAGAGCTGGGAAAGCTATCGCTCTGCTTGCTCTTAAAATATTCCAGAAAGCATTACATGCTTGGTATTGACCTGCAGGGTACCAAATAATTCATCATAAGATTACTGCTCTTTTTTTAAAAAAAAAAAAAAAAACAAAAAAAAAAAAAAAAAGGAAGAGAGACCACTTCCCCTCTAAACCTCTTTTTAGGCAAGAGGTCAAGGCTGCAGTGTGTCAAAGGAGCTATTGCCTAAATCAACTGATGTGGCATATCTAAGCATCTAAGCACAGCAATAACCTGGGATTTACGCATTCCACTTCCTTTTAGCGACTGCGTCTCTGGAGAGAGAAGCAGACACAAATTGTAGTTCATGGACAATTAAAATAATACAAACCAGTAAACTACGCTTTATGTAAAGGCAAAAAAAAAGTGTATGTATTCATATATGTGTGTGTGTTTATACAGATATATAATCATAGGTAGTAAATAATGGTACCTGAATGTGAAAATTCTTGCACCATCTCGGAAACATACCTTCAAATTTCTATAGGGAAATTAAAAATTAGAAGACAGAGCCCAATCAAAAAGAACACTATTGTAAATGTAGACAAAAGACAATGTCAATACTGCATCCAATTTTAAATGTAATTGTACTTCTCTTCATCTTAATAAGTTTTTATTTAGATAAGAGAGATCTGATTTCCTTTGACAGATGTAGGTCGGCCCCAGTGCTACCTAACTAAACACTTCACTAAGGAAGCAAATCTGATTATCTACATTTACTATCCAAATATTTCCCCAGTCTCCAGGAGGCTAGTGAGGGAGGAAGCAATTCAGCTGTCTTCTCTGAACTTCTGAACTCTTCAGAACTTCACAAATACAATTAGCAGGTAATTTGAATGCCTGATGGGTAGAATCAACAGAAGTCCTTCTCATCCTTTAGTCCTTTTAGAAGCCCTTTTCAGAAAATTTACATGTTGAGCAGACCTATCGCATTGCTATGGTATTCATGAATAGACAGCAGCTCCAAAGACAAACACATTGATTCTTAAGAAAAAATGAGCTCTTTGGTCTCTTTAACAAATATTTAACAAAAAGGAGACAAATCTTCTCTTGGCATAAAGTTCTACTGATTTCTGATAAAGTGCATCAAAATTGAGACACAGAAATAATTAGATGAAAAAGTGTAAAATAACCAGAGTTTAGATGTAGCACTGTAAATTTTAACTTACTCAGTTTACATAAGTTTGCAGCTCCTTACTTGCTCTTTTACAGCAGAAATTTTTTGCAATGCATGTTTCAGGATTTTTAACATTAAAAATATGTAGTAGCATCAATGCCTTGCTGTTCCTCCCAGAATCTCCCAAAGAACTGGATTTGGTGTTGGTTCTCTGATTAACAGAAATCTCAGAATCCTCAGAATCCTCAAGTGACTCTTGCTTCTAGAGCACTCTAGAGCTTCCAGAAGAGAAAGCAGGCAGGGACTGCTCCTCTGTTGCACACTGAAATAACCGATGCGCTCACCTGCTCTCTTCTTTCCGTTGTTTCTCCCTGACTCTAACAAAGCAAGCACAATATTTTTCCACATGCAGATGTTGTATACACTACATGCACATACAGATCTGTATTAACAGCTTATCTTTTAAATGTCACAAATTTTGATCTAGGTGGATAAACCTAGGTGTGATGCCCTCTTCTAGAGGGTTTTCCTGTTTGTTTTGTATTTTGTTTTGTTTTTTTAAAGAAAAGGTTTTAAGAAAGAATACACATGGACAGGTAAAAAAAGCTACCCGGAGGCAACAGTGAAAAGTTTAGTGTCAGCCAGACAGTACATGTCCCTGTGGGGTCAAGGTGGTCCAAAAAAACTTGATAACCATCATGTTTTAAATGTCTTTGACTAAGCATGAATATATGTTATTAATCAGACAAGGAAAACTAAAAAAGAGGCAAAATGAAGTGCTCCAAATTTCCTTTTTCCTCAGTTACAAGGTTCATTAAAATGACTCACACTTCATTATCTCAAGCCGCAGCTTTCCGCAATACATTCCACCTTGAAGTTACATAATGCATCCAAAGGCAACAAGCAGTTCAACCAAGCAGCTCACATGCTATGTGCCATTCACTTGCTAAAATCACTTGGCACCTTCAGGGCTGCCAGTTTAATCACAACACCTAAGGTTTTGAAGTCCTAGCCCACCCCTTCAAAATCCTTACTCATCTGAGCATCTGGAAAAAGTTTGCTGTTTCAGAGGGTTTTTTTTTTTTCCTTCCACAGAAATACAAGACAACAGAACTGTGGAGCAGACCCAAAAAGAAATGCAGAATGAGTACAGCAGACAAACCACAATAGTGAATTTTGTTTACCAAAATTCAGGCTTAACAAGAGCAAACTAGAATTTGGAGGCCTCGTACTGATTGCAGCCATCCGACTGCTATTCATTGCATTTAGCATCTCTCTCAGCCTTTTAATTTACGGCTTTTACAAGGACCAGCTCTTTAAAAGGCACTTGGAATAAAGTACCTGAATTGCAGAAAGCAAACCCTCCTGAAAAAAATGGAAAAGGTAAAAACAAGGTCTTCTTTTTTTCCCAGAAGAGCTCAGGTAGCTAAAACAGCTACTGTCCTAGAAATAGCTGAATAAATAACATTACAAGATGGGGAAAAAAAAAAAAAAAAGGAAAGAAGTTCAAATTTAGACTGCAGTGCCATCTGCTTACATTTCACTTGACGTTAACACACCATTCCATTCATTTTTATTCATATAGGTTCAATTCTAGCCAGTTTGCTATACAGCAGAAACTGAAATATCTGCAGAATATTTTGTATAGGTACGTCGACATAATCTGCAGAGCAGACTTGCACAATTATGTAGATTTGGATTAAAACACTAGAGAGGCAATAGTGAAAGGAAGTAAAAGTTTTGAGGCCTATTTGAACCAAAGGGATCTCTGAGGTAGCATAAAATGGCTGGAGCTGTGAGTAAGAAAAACAAAGTTCAAAATCCAATGTTTTGAAATTGAGGTATTTCTGCTTTCATACAGCATTTTTCCTGCAATAAATTTTCTGCTGGACATACTGCCAAGTACTTCTTGTGCAGGTATTACCCTCATTTTAGAGAGATATTTGAATAGCTGAATATGGCCTTGAAAGAAGATTCAGAAGAACAGCTGAAACCTATGTTACTTGACAAAGATTTCCTTGCACAGACTTTCTACCAAAATATGTGAATTATGCCACTATCTAATATTCTAAAATAAAATGGGGAAAACGGGGGCGCACTGTACTTAAATACCTTAGTTTTGATAACAATGAAAGAAATGCAACTTTCTCAAACTGTGAGTTAATGAGGACCACATCCCATGACCAACATGAGGATGGAAGCAGCAGATGTCTTGCCAGTCATCCTCTGCAACTTCCAAGCAAGACTGCTGGCCTGCTAGAACACTGGCAGGTCAGCAGCAAGCCAGGCTCATAGCTCTGCGTCACGTTAACGTCACCAAACAATTGCTATTCTAAAACCCTACTTCGCATTGTTTATTTTTTTAACCCAACTTTAGTCATATGGCCTGTTGTTTCCCCCCTTTGCGCTCCTTCCTGGGAGGCAGAGAGGTAGTCAGGGAAAGATAAGAAGGGAAAACATGGCTAACTGCAGAACAAAGAGAATCACACTGCTTTGTCCTTTTTGCATGTCTGTTTGTTAAAATACATATCAAATTATGTAGCTACCAGTGGAGAAAAAACCTTGACGTTTCTAAAGCAAAATTCCCTGAAGCACATGAAGTTAAATTGGAGCTTTTCAATGTCAACATTCCTCTGGTGTCAGCAAACACCCATGAAGTTTGTGGGCAAAATACAGCTTAGGAAGTCGTTCCAGCCCGGCATCCCACACAACAACATTTCTCAGAGGCTTCTACTTTTCATGAGAATCTGCAGGTTAACACACAGCTCCATATAAAATTTGCAGGCAGCTTTTACCCACAGAATATCTATTGCAACGCGTCCGGGCACCACACTGCCTACCCTCTCTCCTGGTGGCTATATGTATACCCCCTGCTACTTTACAAGCGCCCCTGGGCTGCCCGCGGGGCAGTGGGAAGAGTCCTGCATCCCGTGACAAGCACTGGACTCTGGCCCTTATGAGCCTAAGGGGCTGAAACAGACAGGGCAAAACTCTGCTAGCCACAGCCCCAGGCCGGCCTCCTTCCTTAGTGCTGCGTATGGCCAGGAAGAGAGATGCACGCAGAAGAGCTTTGAAGTCTATCTTGATTCCAGCATAATAACTGGAATAAGAGTCTAATAACTCTTAACCTTAACCATTTCAAATATTTTCTCAATGTGTAATTACATATTTAAATTGCATCTACCTTCCTTATTTAGTTCCCCCTAACCTTTGTCTACCTTTCTACGGTCAAAAAAAAAAAACAAAAAAAAAAGCGCTTTGAAGCAGGGATTATCCTTTTCAAGTGTTTGGAAAGTACCTTGTATACCAGCGTATCAAAGAAATTCTAAGAGAGGCACTGGTTATTTCCACGTTTTCACTTCCTTTTGGTGTTGCCACCAAACCCCTTCAGGAGGGTAACTGCCAATTCTAGCCTGACTCACGTACCATGGAATCATGTATCATGGAATGCGTTTGCCTCTTGTCCAAATTACCCTACTGGGTTTCATATCTCTTTCCCAAGTGCTTCTCACTGTTACAGCAATATTTCTACTTCTGTTCAACCGACCCTATCCACGAGGAATGAGCCTGTGCTGAATTAACTCAGCTTCATTTCAGCCTAGGTATCTGTTTACAGTAGCACTCAATACTTCTAAACTAGCACTGCCATATGTCACTGGTGATGTCATCATTTCTTGCTTAATGCAAAAAGAAAATCAAAGTGTTCATTTTGGAGATGACTATGACCAAATCATCTTAATTTATATATACATCCACGTATATATTCCTCATGCTCAGACAAGCAAATTTCCTTAACAGTTTGGAGAAAGGCTATATGAAGTATCTTTGAAAAGTTGTGTTTTTTTTTTTTTGTTGTTAGCTCAGTAGCCTCAAGTGTATTTGTTTATCTTCATATTTCAACTGTCAGTGCCAAATATCCTACTGTAATACCAGTGAAAGCCTTTGCTGAATTCAACTGCCTAAGGTATGTAACACAGCAAAATTCTACCAGTCTCCTCAAGGAAAGGTGCCAGGTTTCAGAAACTCATGACTCAACTACCAAGTCATGGCCTCCTCCTCTCCACCATCCTAGAAGGTCTTGTTTCTAAATTGTTGGTGTTCAGTGATCATACACCAGTGCTTCTCTGTCTAAAACCAATGAGATGAGAAGCCAGGCAGCACAGAGCAAGCCCTGCAGGTGGAGACCTCTTGCTGAGCATAAAGAAATTTCCAGGATGAAACTCAAGCGTGAGAGTTTGATTACCCTTCAAACTCTTGATCTCCACACTATAAGCATGTTTATATTGATTTCATTCCACCCCGAGATAACACCATGGAAATTCCTTGCTGCTTTCAACCCAGGCTCTATAGAAAAAACAAAGCTCCACAAATGCCTTTCCCGGCTGTATGTGATGGAAGGGACACGCGGAGTGTACCAGCTTCCCAGCTGACGCGGCGGCCGAGGTGCCTGCCCAGGCTGGAGATGTGAGTCAGCACCCAGCTGCTCCCGGGTGCGCCAGGCCAAGTGGCATTGGCACTGGCCCAAATGCCAACAGCAGGGCCCACGCAAGCCCAATCCCTTATCTAAACAGTCAACCTAGCTGTTTGCAAATGTGACCAAAAAAATAAAAGAAATGGTTATCCCTGCCCCTTTCCTGCATCCCCATGCATTAGGCACTAACTTTAAAGGGGGGATTATATGACGCAGCCTGGCAGAGAGCTAACCTCAGGGAAGGTCCTTTCCAGGCTTACAGCCCTGCATAGAGACCATCAAGAAAGAAATATTTTTCCAAAACAATTTTTTACTAGCCATGATGTGGCAAAGTTAACTCTAAAGCAGAGAGGCACAACATCCTCTCAATTTCCCCAAGCACCTTCCTTATAGCACTCTCATTCACAGCTTCAAAACACACAGAGGTTTTCAAATTAACATCCACAAACGCTGCTATGCATAAAAATCTCGAGCTATAGAGGTTTTTCTTTTTTCCTTGTGGAGCACGAAGCTCAAACAATTATGCAGCTTTATATTTCTCATCTCCATAGCAGATTTGCTGAGTTTTTTTGTGAGTTTCCAGGATAAGCTGATCTTCCCTGCAGAAAGACTGGGTGCATAGGCTGCCCTCCTCCCAGTTCCTTGCTCTCAGCTGGCTCACACTTTCTCCTGCCATTTCGGGACAAATTTACACATGAAAACGCAGTGCCTGCTTTAGGATTTTCAACCACCTTCAAATGGAAATTCCCAATTACAAAGCAACAAAATAAGAAATCAGTATGTCGCCTGCTTGTGAACAGCTGAGCAAGGACTCATGCAAGTACCTTCTTAGAAGATGTAAATCAGAAAGGACCAGCTTTTTCTCCAGTCACTTCTTTAGGTGCATGGTCAGATTTTAACTTTTTGGATCAGACTTTTCCCGAGTTTTCCTTCAGCTGTGAAAACCTTTCTCTCAGTGAGGAGAATGGATTCATCCCTTCCTCAAATGAGACTTCAGGGTAAACTAAAAAAGCAGAAAATCTTGGAAAAGCATAGAAGCTAGTATCAAAATTTCCAACCAAAATAAAAATACCGATCCTCTGTCCCTTGATTTATCACATCTTCATATTTTGATTTTCAGACATGCTAAACATGCTAAACAGTTTCAACAAGAATTAATGAAACTGCTTTAAAGCGGAAACTTGGGAAAAGCTTATTGATCGAGTGTAAATACAGAATGATGAGATTTTCAATGTGTTATATGAAACAGGCTACAATGAAAAACATTCTCTCAGCAGAACATTTGTACTGGCTTTGATGACATGCCTCCGACTTACACACCAAGCTCATTATGTTTATTTGCTTTATATTGACCCAAAATATCACTTCAAGGACTTGATCAAAGGGCTTTGACATCTCCAGCAGTCTGAGCTCTTCTTTAATCCTAATATAATCAGGGTCCTTCCTAATCCTAAAGACTTTCAAAGCCCAGAAAAAATTTCTTCCAATACTGTGCCAGAGATCTTGGCATTTCAAAGTTCCCTCAAAACAAAAATGCCATCATTTATGCCACCTAGGTCCTCTGAATGGTACAATTCCAAACTCCAAACCAGAGGAGGAGCTTCAAAGTGAGGTACCAGTTTCTTGGCAGGTACAACCAGCAAGCACTAGGTCTGATGATTGAAGCCATCCTACTCCTCTGCTCTATGCACTGCCAGAAAACATGAGATGTCCGTGCATGCAATGGCAGAACAAGCCATCTTTATTGGTTATAATTCTGCTCCTAATCGCTTCTCAAGCCAGAGGTCTCCACCTCGGCAACTTCACCAGGGTCACTGCTGGGGATTGAGGGGAAAGGCTGTTCTGGACATCAAAGACTTCAAGCAATCTGCATTTAAAAATATTAAGTCTCCAAAGAGAGGCTTAAGTACAGGGCTCCTGTGATCCCTTTGGCAGTGCTGCACAGCAGGTCCTTGTGCACAGCTGAGAGGATGGCAAAACCACCCAGGGGGGCAGCAAGGAGCAACAGAGGAGCTTCTGCAACTTCACCTCCTAGAAAGCAACACCTAAAGAAGCTAAGTCCTTGGCGTGGATAAGTTTTTTGATCTCTCCCCAAGACACTGAACTCAGACGACCAGGTAACGGGCCATTCCAGTATCTCACTGTTTTCCTGCTCGCATGGGCACAAGGCATGAAACTGCTCTTTGGGACACTGCCCTGAGTCTTCTTATTAAAATTTACCAACAGGACTGAGAAATAATGAGACCTTTCAGAGCATTAAAATAGTCTCAGCAGATTTCTGTAGAAAATTAACAGCATTGGGAAGGAGCTCTTATCCTGTGTAACATGCTCTAGCTGACCCTGCATGTGCAGGGGGTTGGACTAGACGATCTCTAGAGGTCCCTTCCAACCTTAAGGATTCTATGATTCTGTCCACATTTACCTCCATGAGAAAGAGTGAAATGCCCCTCTAAGTGTGGCGCCTGCAGCAGTTCAGCAAGAAGCGAGCGAAGTGCCGCTCATAACAGCATCTTATTTCAGACACTGCAATGAGCTAGCGTGGCAAACACCTGATTTGTGTCAAATTATCATCTTTGCTCTTACTTAATAACATTAATTAAAATTTACTAGTCATGTTCAATCTATTATATTGAGAGGCAGAAAAACGATCTCTGATTTCAGCCAAATACACCGAGCTGCTTTATTGAGTCTATTTGTTATGGATCCATGAAAATACCAGCAATGATGAATGAACAGAAAAGAGATATTGGTTACATTTAAATTAGAATGGGAAACAGATGTCTGGTGACTGCTTACATTCGTGGTAAGACAGGCCTACCCCTTACAATGAATGTAACACTGCTCAGGCATCTTCAATGCAACTGAGCATGCATTATTCAAAACTGCACCTTCCTTTGCACATCAGAGTACATGTGCAAAGATAAATTCAGAACTTTATTAACTCCCCAGAAACTCCAAAGTTTTTATGCTTTTATCTTGCTTGTTACTGAGGAATGTTCAAATAGATCCTACTCATAGACTTCCTGCTTTTCACCTAAGCACAAGTCATCAGGCAGGAGAGGCTAACATGCTCAACAATGTCCATGTGATTCAGCTGCTAAAAGAATCATTATAGCAGGAGATTTCAAAAGATAATCAGAAAGAAAGTACACTTAAAGAAAGGTTGTCATTCATAAAAAAAATGTTAGTTGCTAGAGCCAGAATGCAGAGAAAGAATGTTTAACCAAAAGGCATATGCAGGTGCACAAAGTGGTCATTCATTCTTTATAAAAGCAGAATAAACAGTACACCACCATCTTTCCATCTCCAGAAGAGATCAGAATAGCTGAGGAACCAGGTGGTTTTGTAACTCTAGACAGCATGGGAAAATAGGCAAAGGATTGAAAAAATGAACTAAATTATCAGGTCCTTAGTGGAAGGTATCCTAGTCAAAATGAAAGTAAAGTATGTGTTCTCAGAGGACCCAAGCACATAGAATCTTCTCACTTTTTTTCCCCCAGACAGTCAAGGAAGCAAACAAAACAACCACAGTCCCATGAAAAATGATTAAGCAATCTGGTAACTTGTGGCACATCAGAGGCATCAAAGAAAGAACATGAACACCACCTTATCCCCTGATATGCATTAAACTCTGACTGCTGCAAAGAAGCTGTGCATTTTATCAGGAAAGTAGTACTGACTTGACACCCAGGTTCATGAAAATCAGCACAGAGCATCCAAGCAGTGGACGTGGGCCAGCTTACATCACCCAACAATCTTGTATGTAATGTGAAAATACTTAAAAAGACTGAATCAGTGTGAGCAAATACTCTACCTGTATCAGCAACTTTTATCCAGAAATCAGAGGATTGCAGGGTAGGTAACCCTGTTTTACTTTGATGTTACTTGATCTCTCTATGATAAGTAGTACTATTGTCGATGAGAGAAGATGGAAAAGCAGTGTTGTCATCATAAATGCAACCGGCACGCAAACAACAGCCATACAAGACTTCAAGAGATACGATTATAAGGTTGCTTCATCAGTAGAATACTCTTTACGATATCACATAACAAATGCAAAATTGATATGTGAAAGTCACGATTTCCTTATCTAGCAGCAAGGCAATACAGACGGGGTGAAAGCTGATGCATGCCACAGCAGCCTTCGATAAGGTATTGCATTTAAATGAGCGTGACATGTAGCTGCACCATAAATAGTCCCTTTGTTTCCTTTGCGGGGAGAGGAACAGGTACAGCCACACTCTGCAGAATGCCTCTCCACTCCTACTTGTTACTCACAGGAAACAAGGAAAAGATCTTTCCAGCTGGGAGCTTAATACCGGAGCACAGCTGACCTGACCCTCAAAGGGAGGGATGGGGGAGCACGGGCACGCCGCACCCCAACTACTGGACCCTTCCCCATCCACTCACTGTCACGAGGCAGCTCAGGCACCCACGTGCGGGGAAGAGCAAAACTAACTTTCTCCTTTTTCTGGAAACAGATTCACTTGCACAGTAATATCTCATCTCCACAAAACAGGGCCCACAGAACAAATTACCACAAAAAGCTTTCAACCATCAAACATATTCCACTAATGCAGACCCAACCTCCTCTTGTGGAGGAGATTTCACCCAGAAAGACTCATGTATTACAATAACCAGAATTTCTGGTTGTCTCAGTGCTAGCAGAGCACTGGGCACGACAGCAGGGTGGACATCGCCTGCACTGTCTTCCAGTTTTGTATAATAACATATTGGGCTGACAGCGAATGACTTCACTGGCTCCCTTATCCCAAACAACAGCACGACCAGCACACAAAGAGTATAAGTGTCCGTTAGACATTTGATTCTCTTCACACGACAACAACAAGCATGAGAGAGTAATCATGCTGCAGGTAGCATTACTTTCTAAAGATATCCAAGTTACCTGCTAGACTAATAAGAGAGGAAGTATGCTACCCAAAGCAGCTGTTCCTCAAATTCATATCTATTCTGCTTGGACACAAATCCTTTCACCAACTCCTCCATTTGAGAAGGTAAATTTTCCTTCTGTGTGCAACATAATGTTCACATTTCAGTCATTAGTGATTAACAGCAGATGGAGAACACTATAGTATGTCATCAAATATTCAACTTTTTCCAAAGACTTTCCTGTTTACAGAAGAGAAGTGAACATACAGAAGAGAAATGCAGGACTCCATCAGACTTTCCAAAAGTAACAGAACATGGGTGGGGAGGAGGTGAAGAGATGAGTCAAGTCCCAGGTGAAGACATTCCCTCTAGCCATCTCCAAACTTTAGAAATACTCAACTTCATTTTTCCCTGGTCACCATACTGCATTGCACAACAAAACATTGAAATGTCAACTGCCTTTTCTCCCACTGCAAGGAGCACCTTCACCCTGTGATGAGCACAGTGGCACACTATGGTCTTTTATACCACACTGTGGTGGTATATGTGGCATGAAACAATACACACATTGTACGTACAAGTGTGATTTGCATGGTCCAATTCCACATGTAGCCTTCTATCATATAACAAAATGTACCTTCCTCACAAGGGTGGGAGTTGTCTGCATTTAAAACCAGTTAAAGGAAACTTCTAGTCCATTCTAAGAAAGACAAAATTCTTGCAGAAGGGCATCAAAAATGAGTGGTGACAGCAATTAAACAGCACAGCTGAAATAACCAACTCTTGCAAAAGAGCTGGACTTGCTACCACAGTCACTCCCTCAACTAGAAATGCTGTCAAAAGATGCCGAAGGCTGAATACAATGAAATTCCACTAACATCACAGTAACAGAGATGACCTCACCTCAGATAGCCTACAAATTTCACAAAATTAAAGAAATACTCAACTGAGGAAAAATTTTGAACACTATTTCTCACCAATTTTGCAAGTTGACCAAATGGTCAACTGAATGTCACCAAATGGTCAATACTGAAAGTCACCAGCGTGACAGGGGACAGTATGACACAATATTCTTGAAAGAAGAGCAAGAAACAGCACAAAAGAATGTAATCCAGATGTCCCTTTCAAGCAGTATTTTTAAATAAAGAAAATTAGTAACTAAATGTACACATCAGAAATCAAGAAACTAATTATGTTAGAGTCACTAGAAAATTGTTCCCAGACACTGTTTACAGCCTGATTCATTTCAGCATAACTTCACAGGAATTACACCAATGAGTAAGTTCATATATACAAATTACATATTAGTTCCTGGTAGAAACTAGGAAAAAGTCAGCGTAACTATTTTCAGAGCATGGCAAAGAACCAGATTTCATTCAAAACTGCCATTACTTGAGAATGCCTATCAGGAGTCTAAAGATAGAAATCAAAAAGGGGCAAGGAGCACACTTACCTCAAAATTGGGCAGCTCCTCTCCCTCTGTTCCCTGTATGGTCAGTAGAACAAGACTAATTGGGAACAGCACATTAACTGAGATGTTCTGAAATGTCTCTAGGCAAACTGCATTCCCCCAGGACAGGGAGAGCCCAGTAGCCTATGCATTTGCCTAGTGGCCTGTCTGAAGTGAGACAAGTGAGGGGAGCTGACAAGGACACATGGGCACAGAGGCTGTTAATACCAGCAGGTAACACATGCACAGGACCAACATGACTGCGTGCTCCAACCACACATGCAACCTCATGCAGCAGCATCTCTTCCTCTAGAAGCAAAGGCATTTCTAGATATTCACCTTGGCAACTCAATATGGGAAACCAGAATTAGGCCCAAAGTCTCTAAGCTCTTTTATGGTTTGCAGGGTCCCTAGCCCTTTCTTGCAACAAGGAGAGTGACGGGATACAGAAAAGAACCAAGAAACCCTCCATTTTTATCAGCATTAGGAATAGGGTTTCTAAGTCCCTGTATGACAATTTAAATAAATAAATAAATAGCATGTTCTGTGCAGCATTTATGCTTTTGGGGCTTGTTCCTTATCCTTACAGAAAAGTTTAGGGATGACATTCCCATCAAAATTGTGCACTCGTCCATTTAGACTGCTTACGCTTCCTGACGTAAGCAGAGACTTACATCAGAGGCTGCCTGGACAAGGCACCCCAAGGTGACAGAAAGGTCTTCAAAAAGGACCTGCCAATTTGCAGTCAGGCTGTCCTAGACCCTGGTAGTCTGTATGGATTATATGCATTTTACTGCCTTTAAAACAAATCAACCCTGTAGCTCTTCAGTTCAGAACACATCCCCTAGAAACAAGCAAGGCTACTCAAATGACTGCATGGTGACTAAGGAGCTGAAACGCGCCACAAGGAACAGGGCAGAAACCTGTTACCACAACAGACACTGTGGCCACAGCAGAGAGGGCAAAACAGAAAGACAGCAGCGCCAGTGGCACAGAAACCATTGGGCTTTGACAAAACCCAGGAGGAGGAGGAAACATCACAGCCAAGTTTGCCTCCTCCAGCAAGCTGGTCAGAGCACCCTTACAGGGCCCTTCTCCCAGGGTACGTGGCAAATACAGCAACTACAGTAGTACCTGGTTAGTCAGACAGGCACATAGGGAGAGTTATTATTTCCTCGACTGTTCTTTTTTGGATCCAAAACAGGCATAATGCCCTGGAAATTAGTAAGTGGTTCAGTGAGCAACATATGGCATAACTTTTCTTGCAAGGGTTTTAAGAAACTGGACACTATTTCATATTACTGCTACTTGTGATGCTGATGCTTTCATGCAAACGCATACACGTTTACTAGAGTAAAATTTCCCACGACCACCACCAGCATAGCATTTCAGCATAACAACAAAAGTTAAAAAAAAAAAAAAAAGCTAGAAAATCTCCTGATGCATCTGATAAAGTTAGCACCCCACCATCTCCCACACTGCATGTTCTTCATCGAGACACTGAAAAGCACTGACAGCTGCCTGTTGTCTTAAAGAAATTACCACCATCCTCAGCTGCTCAAAGCAGCTCACGTGGCTCTCACACCCTGACAAGTAAGCTACCACAAAAGGATGAGGGTGAACCCTGGCCCTTGGGCACTGGTGAGACCTCCTCCCATGCCCAGCATGCCAAGAAGCTTTCCCCACTCTCAGCATCACACATACAGCCATGCAGAAAGCAACTCTCTCTAGCAGTGCCTGATGTTGAGCAGGCTTTTAAATGGCCAGCAAACCTAAATTTAGAATTAGGGAAGAAGCAAGGAACTGATCCAAAATGTACGCTCATTCTTCCAGCATATCATCAAGTTAATTTGATATGCCCATTTTAGACCTGGTGAAATTATAATGGACTCTTACAGCTGAAGTATAGCCTTCATTAACAACCATAGCTAGAAAGAAGCCAGCAAAACCAGATATTTTTTAAACACACAATTTACTATTAAAACATGAAATTGAATATATTTGTAGGACCAGAGCAAAATATGTCTGAAACGCCAAAAGAAGACTGATGTGCATTCCACTCATACCAGATTCATCTCATATCTCCATATTTCATAGATATATAAACTACATGATTTATGGCATCCTACCACTTACAGTAGCATTATGTTGCTCATCCACTTCTGCTTAGATTTTAAATTAAAAGGCTGTAATTTTTTCTTTAGCAGAAGCATTGTTGTGTGCCTCCATGGATCTTAAAAGCAGGGAGGATGAGATCTAAGGGAAGTGTTATTGTTGTCAAAGCATAGATACCACATATTAATATTCCACAGAAAAGGCCATCTAGTGATTAGAGTAAACTTGAAGACACAAAAAACTATAATAAATTCTACTACATTACTTTAAGGCTCATAAGGCTTACAATATTGCTGAAGAAATATTTCAACACCTGCATAAATCTCTGCCTTTCCCCCATCAGGTACTTTGATGTTCTCAACTTGATCAAGCTCAAGCTAGTACAAAACTGTATTAAAAGTTTTAAGCATTCTTCCATTCACTGATCACCACATCTGAGTGCTATGTATTCTGAGCCCCAAAAGAATATTCTGCCCAAAGGCTTCTGAAGTTATCATAACAATATTTTGCATTCTAGTACAAGTTTTTCCCGGTCCCCCTATCCCCTGCCACACAATGGCTGCATTTGACAAATTTTTCACTCATCTTACAGAAGATGTTATGTATATAATCATGGAAATTATATCACCTATTCTAAATAAAGCCACTTTGCAATACTTCTTTCAAGAAAGAAAACTTGACATGTAGTTAATTTAGAAATTAAATCATCCTAATTAACGCAGAAAAAAAAGCAGCTGCACCTGCAAAATCTGAAAAGTATATAAATGAGCAAGGCACAAAGGTTTCTGAAGACAAGAAAAGAAGTAACAGCATACTATTTGACTCCCATGCTAAAACCTTGGAGGAACCAGAGAACTGGTATGTAGGAAGACTTCCACCAAAAAGCTTAGCATGTAATGGATTCATCCAGAAATGGGAAAAAAAAAAAAAGTCTCTTTTCCCTATTAGCATGCAATTTCTGCTTCATGAATTAACACTAGAATCATAATAGAAAAAAAATATCACTACTCCACTTCTTTCCCCCAAAAATGAGGGAAGTTAGAGCCATAATTCTCACTACAGTCACTTTCAGGATCACTATGATCCTGAATAAATCCCTATGATCCCTTGAATAAATATCAAACCCAGAGCAAAACAAGACAAAGAATCACAGAATGGTTAAGGTTGGAATGGACCTCTAGAGACTACCTAGTCCAATCCCCTGCTCAAGCAGGGACACCTAGAGCACATGGCACAGACACGCATCCAGGTGGGTTTTGAAGATCTCCAGAGGAGATTCCACAACCTCCCTGGGCAGCCTGTTCCAGGGCTCTGTCGCCCTCACAGGAAAGAAGTTATTCCCCACATGGAGGTGGAAATTCCTGTGTTTCAACTTGTACCCATTACCCCTTGTCCTGTCACTGACCACCAAAGAGAAGAGTTTGGCCCCATCCTCCCTACATTCACCCCTCAGGTACTTGTACATGTCGATCAGCTCTCCTCTCAATCAGAAGAGAATCTCCAGGCTAAACAGGCCCAGCTCACTTAGTCTTTTTTCATTAGATAGATGCTCCAGTCCCTTAATCATCTTTGTTGCTCTACGCTGGGCCCTCTCTAGAAGTTCCACGTCCCTCTTGTACAGGGCAGCCCAGAACTGCACGCAGTACACCAGGTGCGGCCTCACCAGAGCTGAATAAGGGGCCAGGATCACCTCCCTCGACCTGCTGGCAACACACCTCCAGATGCAGGCCAGGATCCCATTGGTCTTCTTGACCACAAGGGCAAACTGCTGATTCATGGTTAACTTGTTGTCAGCTGGGACTCCCAAAGTTCGCGCGCTCCTCTCTCCCCACCTCTCCAGCCTGTCTAGCTCCCTCGGAATGGCAGCACAGCCCTCTGGAGCGTCGGCTACTCCACCCAGACTTTTATTATCCACAAACTTGCTCCGAGTGCACTCTGTCCTCTCATCCAAGTCATTTATGAACAAGTTGAACAGCACTGGGCCCAGTACTGACCCCTGGGGGTCACCACTAGCCACAGGCCTCCAACTAGACTTGACCCCATTTATCACCACCCTCTGTGCTCTGCCATCCAGCTGATGTCATATTCCTAAACACAAAAGAAAGCTAGTAGGCAAAAATTGTATGTCTAATATGAAAACAGGCTTTAATATATATGTTTAGAGACCATTAGCAAATAAAGCCAAATTTTGCCCATGCATTTCAGAACATTCCAGTCACGTAGGAACTACATTCACCATAATGAGACTTGAGCAAAATCACCCTGTCTCTCTCTTTCCTGTATAACAAGGCTAAATTATCGGCAAGGCCAAGAATGACATCCCAAAGAAATATCAGCATTTTCTACTTCAAAATGCACAGCTTTAAAGCAGGGGTTCATAATTGCTTTCCCATAGCTTAAGGGCTTAACTTGGTGATTTATGAATCTCTAACAAGTTTTGCAGAGTAAAGTTCAGAAAAGGCCTGAGGGGTGTATGTTTCCAGAAAACTAATCTGAACCAAACTCATTTATTTGGTTTGTATCTTCCAGATGGAAAGGGTTTACACAGAGACAGGAAACAAATCACCCAGTTCTCTTCTGAACACAGTGTAATGTTAATTTATTTGGAGATAGTTTAGTTGGATGTGCTGTGCTTCAGCCATAGCGAAGTGAGTTCAACTGTCCTAAACACAAACCCCAAAACCAAGAACAACTTTATCTTTCAATACTAGGATCTATAAAGTGGAAAGAACTAAAAAAAAAAAAATGAAGCTATATGAAAATGATTATAGCTATAATTAAAAGGTTCCAAGAATCTTAATTCTTTTCCTTTCATGAAAGCAGCATGAAATCCTGAATTTATTGAAATCTAGGATGCCTTCCTTGAAAATTTGGAGAGCATTAAGATGAAGCAAAAGCAAATGTGTCCCCTTTGTACCTTGTCACACAACAATAATAGTTTCTGTTGATTCTCACCCTACAAGGATGGCCACTTCCCCACTGGGCAGCACATCCAACCCCAACCAGGTAACCTGAGCACTACCAGCTGAAATCTAGGAGATGAGGACCACATACAAGGCGAAAGGAAGGCTGCATCAAGCACAGGAGACACTGAAGCAAAGCTTCCAGTAGCACACATCAGTACAGAGCTGCAAAAATCAGATACACAGCATAGGGCTAGCTGAATACTCAAGGCAATGCCCAAGGTTGCTTTGCTCACAGTGCCTTGCAGGACTAAAACTGATGGAGTTCTAAAAAATTCCCCACTTCTCTAAAGATTTAGTTCTAGAAGAAATCTCACGGGTCGCCAAGGACCAGCTTTAGGCACCAGGTGCTTCAGCAGGGTAAGAGTGACAATTCTTATGCTGGATTTATGTATTTATATGCCAAGTACTTCCCCCCAAAAAAAAAAAAAAGTAACAATAGCATTCAAAAATACCTGAACTATTAAAATAATAATTGTTTGCCTGTCTTAAAAAAGAACACACAGTATTCACCATAGCAAATACTTATGCTGTAGCCAAAAGAGCTCCAGAATTAATCTATTTTTGATATTTATTATGAGTAAACGGTTGCAAGCAGTTTAATTTTATTTATTTATTTTTAAAACACACATTTCTTCCTATCTACTTATCTCATTTACTATGATTACTCCTCTTTGGATTATATTCATTTGGGAAGACTTTTCCTAATAAGCAGCAACACCATTCTTTTAGGTAGGAAATCTTAGAATGCTTATGCTTACAGTCCCATGAAGAAATTTCAAGCTAATTTTCTTAGTGCTCCCTTTCTGTGAAATCTAGTTCACATATAGTACTTTGAAAACAGTGAGAGAATGGCAAGATCAAGAATAAAAGCATTATCCTGTTATTTCTTTTAATCTCCAAAAAGAAATTGTGATCAAATGGTATAAAAAGGGGGAGAAGTGCCTTGCTAAACTTCCTAGCTTCATGGTAAGGGCTTTTCCTTAAAAATAACTAAAAATTACAACTCAAGAAGCTTCATTTTTTTTCCACACTCCCATGCCCCAAATTTGAAAAACACGCTTTGTCTTAAAATTCACTACTTCAAGAGTCAAGAGGAGATTCCTCCCCCTCCTTCCTAAATTTTTGTATCCATTGTAAGAAAAAAGAATACTTTGTAAATCCAAATCTTCCTTTAAAAGGGTCTGAAAAAGCTAGCCAGCTTTTTCCCCGGGAAAAATGGAGAACCAGGAAATGGAGAAACATTTTGCCCAACTTCTGTTGTACTTTCAGATGCAAGCCAAGTCAGGCAAGCTTTCACATCGTAAGAAAAAGCTTCCCGTGATTAGGAAAGCACCCCACTCACATACTGCAGCCCTTTCAAAAATTGGAGCAAGCCCCTTCCAGAGCAGGAATCCACCACCTGAAGCCGCAACCCACTGCTAGGGGATGCTTTCCTCTGCTCTAGAACTGTCTTGGTACTTTCCTGTCATACCTTTTGCAGGAAAAAGGTTTTCTTGCTTTTTAAGGATTACAATTTTAATGAAATATGCAGAGACGATTCTGGGAAACTTTCCTGCTTGGTCTCAAACACCATCTGAAAACACAGAGACCTGGTCCAGAGCTGCTTTGGTGAGACCAAGACAGGCAAATAACAGGTTATGAGGAAGTGCTGTGGTTAATCCAGCAAAGGGGGCTGACTAAAAGCATGCACTGAGGCTAAAACAAAGCTCTAACATTTCAGCTTAGAGACCTGCATTTTTAGAGCAAAACCATTAGTTGTTTGTATGGATAGGTTTTCACAAAACAATCTGATCTGGGAAACACTTGATTTTACACTGAGTATCTGTGTTCCACATTCTCAGTAAAGCAAATTTAAGTGAACCTAAAAAAAAGTCAAAAAAGTATTTTTTTTAATACCCTTTTACAGTTATTTCATGGTTTGCTCAAAATGAAGAAGAGCTGAACCAGGTATTTCCAATCATATCTGGAAGCAGGCCCAAGATACTGCATGCACTGTCCTAACTAGAACCTAAATTATAGTATATGTAAAAACAATCCTACCTCCAAACAAACAAAAAAAGCACACTAAAAAAAAAAAAAGAAGAAGAAGAAGAAATCCCCCCCAGGCTCTGGATTTTTTCCCCCATCCGTGTGACATCAATGTACATCTAATAAACATTCTGTGTTGTTTATTATCTTTGTTTAAGCCATTGCTTTTACTAAGTTACAGCGGGAAACACAGGAAGCATATAATGACAACCAATCAATGATTTATGCAGGATCCCCATATACAGTACTATTAACCCCCTAACTATGCTAGGATTATATTTAATAAAGAATTTTCTACTCACCTTCTTTACCTCTTTCACTATTCTGCTCCTATCAGTGCAGTGAGCTCAAAACCACAGTGTTTCTGACAAATTCTTAAGGCATCCCTTTTGTTCCGTTTGAATTAAATCTGAATCAACTGTGTGTTGTGCTCAACTGCTAACACTCTCCACATGTTCTTCTCTCTCAAAGAAAGAATGTTTTCTATTAGAGATGCCTAACACCATACAGACAACTGCAAGATGCCCCTCCAACAATCCAAAGTACCTCTCTCTCTTAGGAGATTCACTTCAGCATATAAATCACAATGTGCCCAAGTGAAAAGCTCAAAGAAAAACCTAGTGTCAA
Organism: Tinamus guttatus; assembly: GCF_000705375.1. The sequence goes on along the minus strand of NW_010585441.1, from coordinate 82,567 downwards.
ATTGAGTCCAATTAAAAACCTGTCCTACAGTATCCTTTTCTTACTGCATATTGAAGATTCCCTTATTCCCTTACCCCTCAAAAATGTCTATTTTAAATTCAATATGCTATTCTTCGGAAATATATATATTTTTAACTCTCAGGAGCTTCTAGAACAGCTTAAAGATTTTCATCAATATGAATGCTTTGTTCCTAAACATACTGAAATACATACAGCAAATACAATACAATAATAAGATTATAACCCAGGAAGAAGCATCTCAAATGAGAAAGCATCAGCAACATGGGTAGCAGGCAAATGCTTAACTATGCCCTCAGGTAATGAGCTATGTTCTTAACTAGAATCATACTATTCACTGCAACAAAAATACTAGATATAGTTACTGACTCAAAACTGGATTTTGTTTTCAGCGAAGTGTTACGCTTCCACAGGGAAGGAACTTGTGCCTCAAGCACCTGGTGCTTGAGAGAGATCATATAGGAAGGTTCAATATACAAATGCATGGTTGCAGGACCTAACCTCATCTACTCTACTACATTCAACAAGTCAATGGAATGGATAACAGAAAGGAAGAACGTACATAAAAAAGAGCACTAGGTGCATACTTCACCAATTAAAGGGCAAATAAAAGCAGCTGGCTTCTGCTAGCTTTGCAGAAACAACCAGCTAACTGGTTCTCTCAGGTATCATAGAATACATAAAGCTCAAGAAGATTTTTACAGATATTTTAGAAGATGTACCAAGAACAAGAAGATAACAAAAAAAGACAATCCAAAGAGCTATGTAGAAAGGATGGGTCACTGGTGGTAACACTGTTAGTAACAGCTTATGCCCTAATACCAGGGGTTAGAAACAGATGGCTGAAGGGGATGGCAGCTCTGCTGATTCACAGCTGAGCACCTGCGGAAGAAAGATATGCTCTAGATCTCTTAGACACAGCACCTCAGGAAATCCACATCAAGTAATATACTCATATATTGCTTAGGGACGAAGCGGGTTCAAACGATGAAAGTTGTTACATACAAATATCTATGCAAAGCATTATTTTTAAGTCGACAGATAGAAAAGAGCACTGCTTTGCATAAGTACAGATAGGACCAATAACTATACCCAGAAAATTCTAATTTTATAACAGAAGAATATTTTAAATAATCAGCTGAGTCACTGACACAAAGAAGAAGTGATCTTTAAAATCCACCTTGCAAAATTTGGTGTCCTTCAAAGCTACAGTATCTGATCCATCATGTGCCAGCACATGAATCCAGAGTTACATAAGCCTAATTTGTTGTTTCCATTCTTTTTGTATTATGTGGTATTAACACATAAAGCTTATGACTTTTTTTTTTGGAAACACCACTCTTGGTTCACCACCACGGACATAAATGTTTCAAGATAGGAAGCAGGACTCCCTCACAGCAGCATATGCAGATGCATAAGAACACACAGCACCTTTTCCATTGGAGACTATCACGAATTGAGAGAAAAAAACAACACAGCAGCAGGAACACAGACATATAAAGCACAAATAAGGAGGTAGCAGTAGTTGCGATAAACAGAGCCGCCCAGTGGCACAGCAAAACTAAGAGGTCACTGTCTAGGGACAGTGGATCTCTAAAACTTCGTCGTCAAAAGTTGCTCTGGCTTAGCTCTTCCAACTAGTTCCAGGGGCAAAGGTTTCTGGCTGTGGTGGTCAACCTGGTTGCACTGCACTTAATATTAAGGCTTTGAATGAGCCCTGTAAATGTTAAATACATACAAATTAAAATTATATTAAGATACAACCAAACAAAAATAAGGAAAGTTATAAAGGCTGCCAAGAATACCAGAAAATCTTTTCCCACAGGGTATTAACTTGCAATAAATCCAATCGGAATAAAGGGCCAAATTTGGCAGATGTGGGAAAAAAATGCTATGCAATCTCAGGATGATTTGCCTCTACTAAACGACCTGCGGACTTTTCACTTCAGCAGGCGAGGTGTCAAGATTATAGCCACAATTTTCAACTTATGTTCTGTGAACAAAACTGGCATAAGTAACAGTCTTTTGGAGTATAAGAATATTGTAAGTACTTCATCTTGTATTAAAAAAAAAAAACACTCAAGATTTGTCTTGAAGTTTTAATTAAATTAGTCATGACAGCTCAATCTGGATCAAACTAAAATGGGAAAAGTAGAGCTATACTTAAACCAAAGTTGGTTCCTTGATACAGAAAGCCCTTAGTGTGAACATACAACAAGAACTCAAATTAGGAGATGACAAAATATACGCATTGAGAGATGCTTAGGCATGTTTGTCATCTGATATGACAGAAAAGACTTCATACTTGCTAACAATTTCCACCCTCAAGATATTAAACAAAAGGAGTGGAAAAAAAAGTGGATATATTTGATATGGGACTAGCTACTATTTCCTAAGGCTCAAAATATTGGTCTGTATTCAATACATCCTTTGACTCTAAAAACCCAATGAATTCCCAGGAGAGAAGAAGTCACTAATGGAAAACTTAGCTGCGACATTTGAACATAAACACTTTATTTCCTACAGATTAAAAACTACAAAGTACAAGACAAGAAAAACGCTGGTAGTTTCCAAATGGGAGCTGTTTCTTTACACCTACTGTCAGCATTTGAAAGCAAAGTAAAACCTTCAGTACACTCTGTGGCAAAGACACTAAAGAACAAACTACACCATCTCCCAAAACTTCTCTGTGCATTTCTAACGTCAGTAATGTTTCTAACCACAGGATTTTCCAGGGCAATAGTGAAGACTATTGTAATTCCCATACAGGTGGGTGGGACTGAAAGAAAAGAGCCAAAGCAAGATGTTCTTATTCCACATAACACTAGCTCGGATTGCTCTCTCTCCTGGCTTCTACCCCAGACATGAAACATATCTTTTAGCCTCAAAACTTAATGCTTGGATTCAGAAAAAAAGAAGACGTAACAGGCAGCTGCTGACACAAGATCAAGCAAAGTACCCACTGCCAGTGAAACCCCCTTCCTACTGCATGGCACATGTAGTGGGCACTTGCAGTTCATCCAACCCAGCCAGCTCTCCAAACTGCAGAGAGGGCCCACCACATTCACTCTAAGACAGACCAAAAAACAAGATACTTTTAATGTGTAAAAATGAAGAAAAGAATTTACATTAGAATCAGCCTAGGGTCGATACAAAAACTCATCCTCAAAATCTAGAATTCTGAAGGAGGGCTGGAAAACCAGATCTTGCACTTGGCTTTTATGCCTATGCTGAAGCAAGCCAAAGTCCACATGCAAACACACCTCAGCTCTGAGAAGTTGAAAAGCTGGATGCATGTTTTGCATCTGGGCTTCATCCATGCACAGCATTAAGTGCATTGCTGCTGTCACAACAGCCGCACATTTTCCTACCAGAACAATGAGAAAAACCCATGTGAAGTAACATGTCTTATTACCTCCAGTACACACAAGTACAAACAGACAGAAATGTAGCAACTGCACCTGGAAATTCAAAATTTAGTGCTTTAATTCCTAGACTGTTGCACTATGGCCAGATTAAAAAAAAGTACATGAAAAGCATTAAAAACAAACACCACCACTCAATCCAGGAAAAACATGAATTTTTCTCTTGCTACAGTGGTCTAATTTACCGAAGATATCGCCACACTTAACCAGAACAAACCTCTCTAAACTGTTTTTCATTTAATTCATTTTTATAAAATCATTTCCTTTATGTCCTCTAATACATACAAGAGCTTACATTCACTCCACTGCAGTCCCTCAAATCAACAGTAGTGAAGATCAGCTATCTCTCAAGATGCAGCCTAGAGACTGCTCGCAAGGGGAAGTATTTCAGAAATTCTGTAGGTTGCTTACGCTCAGTTCAAAATCCCATAAAGGCTATTTCACAATGTGTCCTGGAGGCAGGGAAAAGTTTAGTTGCATCTGAAGCCTGACCCTTCCAACAACAGTAATATCATGGAGATACTACTTCCTTCTTTAAAGATGATTTATATATATTGATATATACAACACACATGTTTCTGGGTGTTTGTGTGTTTATGTTTATGTAACATGTAAACATGTATGCACATAATATACAAATAATATATAATTTATATTAACTAGTGTGGCTCTACACACGTGTGTGTATATTTTCATGTTTCAGATATGAAATAAAACCAATCATAAGCTAAATGTTACATTGTTGAAATAAATTATTATGAGAAGGTTTAAAACAAAAGGAAAATAGAATTCATACTTAAAAAGTCACCTGTAACACCAGGACACACACTTTACCACTAAATCCTAATGAAACATGTTGTTCCATAACACTGGCACTGAAGGCACAGAATATCTTAATTTTACATGACACATCAGCTACTGTTTATGCCATCTTGAAGCTTCTAAGACAAAAAAAAAAAAAAAAAAACACCAAAAAACAGTACTTTCAAGACCCTGATCAAATCCCTTCCCAATGCAGGGCACAACCTTCTTCAGGTGCACAAAAAAGCAGTTTCAAGACAGATAATTCAAGTCCCTCTAATACATCTCAAACATCGCACTGCTGTCAAATGTTATCCTTTCCAAGGCTATTTAATATATTCTGATAGTAACATAGCCAATATAACCTTTTAAGTTATAACTTTTTTTAAATTATCAAACAGGACACATGTGAAAACTTGTTGGCCCATCATCCTTAACTTAGAACATCATGAGCCTGATTCATATTCCCCGAATTTGTTCCTCAGAAATCTGTTTGGTTTAATCACACTTTTCTCTAGGTATATGGAACTTCACTTACCAATGCAGGCATGGACTCTCACTGAGAGTTGGGTCCTCAGAATCATACTGTGCTTCTTGCCTCTCCTAAAAAAAGACAGGGGAGTGGAGGGAAGAGAAAAGAAATACATAAAGATGAATGATCTGAAGTTCAAGCACATTTCACCACTCTCTACATTAGGGAAGTACCAAATGCTATTATTTTAATTTAATAATAATTTAATTTCCATAAGAAGATTTTAAGGCTAGACATAGCTGAGTATGAAAAGAAAATGCAGGGGCAACTCCACATCTAGAAATCTGCTCACACACACTACCTGATCCTTAAAACACAAAGAAAAAACATGTTCTTCATGGAATGAGGCAAACTTAAGGAACATCCCTCACTTGGGCACTGTCCAAGTTTCATCATAGTCTTAAGTAGGACAGCTCTATCTCAATTCCCTGCTACATTTTTTTTTTTTTAGGTAAGTTATTATTAGACACATCTTTTCACCTGGAAAAGCATGCTCTACTTGACTACTAGGTGCTCCACAAACTGGGACCAGGACACAAACAGCATCTCACTCCTGCTCTCAAACCTGCTCACTTGATGGAAGTGGAGGGTAACAAATGCCAGAGATCTTTTCTCCATGTTACTGGGGAGTGGCGAAAACACAGCCTGCCTTGGGTGTGAGCAGGTGGACAACATGCTCAGCCTGGTGGTGGAGCTGGAGGAGGAGGTAGAACGCCTGAGGCCCATCAGGGAATGTGAAAAAGAAATAGATTGGTGGAGCTGCGTTCTGCAGTCCTCCCAGGAAAGCCACTCAGAGAACCCCTCGACTCAGTCTGAAAATCCAGTACCCTCTTGTCATAGGGCAGAGGGGGCAGAATTAACAGTATCGAGGGACGATCAACAATGGAAACAGGTCCCCACTCGAGGTGACAGAAGAACCCTTCCACTGCCCACCTCACCTCCACCTGTGACCACATCCAACAGGTACGAGGCCCTGGAAGTTGGGGATCAGTTAGAGAAGGTCATGAACCAAGGCCCATCTAGGGAGCTGGCTACAGAGAGGCATTCAGGTCCACACTGCAAGGCTGCTCCCCCTAAGGAAAAAAGGAGCACCTGGAAGAAGCGGTAGGTGATCATTGTGGGTGACTCCATGCTACAGGGCACGAGGCACTGATATGTAGACCGGACCCCTCATCCAGAGAGGTCTGCTGCTTGCCAGGGGTCCGAATGAAGGATGTCACAGAAAGGCTCCCAAAGTTTGTTCAGGAGTCTGACTATTACCCCCTCGTACTGTTTCCTGTGGGCACTAATGATGCCATGGAGAAACTGAGGGATATCAAGCAAGACTTCAGAGCCC